>JANBQW010000002.1:0-130169 GCA_027577515.1 Coemansia sp. RSA 678
GCAGAGAACGCAATTGGACATGGCCAAAGTAAGATTTCCGAAATCCCCAGCATTCCGAAATCCCAGCTGCAGAAATCAGGCTTGCTGAGGGAGAAACCCAAGCAGTCATGAGAACACGCTGGGCAACCGTATCGCCCTGGGCATGTGGAGTATTGAATGTTGAATGTTGAAATGTCGACATGCACATTTGCGCGACACAGTGGTTATTTTAGATCGGGCATTGTCGTAGGATGCGCCAGGCGGTGCGGGACCAGCCGTGGGCCGGCGCCATAGGGCACAGCGCGTGTTTAGGCAATGGATTCGCCAAGAATAGATGCAAAATACGAGATAATTTGGGGGTTGAGTTGTTGGGTGCGGGTCAAGAAGACTAATATAGAGAGAATAAGGGGGGGTCTAGCTCAGATGGTAGAGCGCGCGCTTCGCATGCGCGAGGCACTGGGATCGATGCCCAGGTCCTCCACACATTGTTACTTTTTTATTTGCTCTTTTTGGACATTTTTTTTGTAAAAAACCCTCGGTTGTCTTTTGGTGGTAATATTGTGGCTAAACTGCGTGTAGTGAAGCTTTAGCGGCTTCACTTTTAAACTGAAACAACTAATTAAATTGAATTGAATTAGTTTATGCTACAATCCAGCAGCTTTCTCTTGCCAAGTCTTCCTTTTAAAAAAAAATCCACCTTTACTATTAAAATTATAAAATGGTTTCTTATTCTATTTCATACGTTAACAGCAGTGGAACAATAAATGGACCTGATGACGTGTTGGTTCCAGCAGTAGGGAGTGTTTCAGCGTTGTTGGCCACTACGTGGAAAAAGTTTGGTCAGGAAGGCGCACCAAATGGATTTATTTGTTATATAGAAGATAGTGAGTATATATGTGTGCTTGATCCATACGAGTCGTTGGATTCGTATGGAGATTTGACTAATAAGGAACTGTATTTGATAGAACTGAGTGGTGTTACAGAGCAGATACGTAAAGACGCACTGGCAGCGGAATTTAAACATTACATTAACCAACACGAGTAGCTGCACATTTAACAAACAATAAACTTGGCTTGTGCAATCCTTGCACACTTTTGGCATATTAGAACGGCTCAGAACCCACGTCAGATGACTAGCCCCATACTCGTACCAACGAATAGTTTAATTGGTAAATACTGGGCAATTCCAGCATTATGGATTTTGTTAAATAACCATAGCTTGCATAACACAATAATGTCCTCTCCACTTGCAACCCATATCTGGGAAAACGAAGTAATATTGTCTGCCCTCATTCCCCTCCTCTGCCCAGCCACACTTTGCGCAGTGAGCCAAACATGTCGACGCGCCTGGACACACGCAACCCCCCAGCTATGGTCAACACTCCAACCCAAACAAATAACCGAGTTTCGCCAACAATCCCGCACAAGCGCATTACCGCTCCCCATTCCACTCCGAAGCCACCGTTGTTATGGCGACCTTGTGCGAGAAATTCGGCTCTCTATGCTTCCTGGGCGCTGGGACAAAGTCGATTTTAATTCCATGGAAATGCTCATCAGGTCGTGTTTAAACTTGAAACTATTGGACATGAACTTGTGCGGCAACATGCGGTCGTCAGAGTTTGTTGCATTGTTTTTGCCCAACGTCGAAACATGCTCGTCGCTCGAGTATTTGGATATATGCGAGACTAGGTTCACAGTACAAGCTATGGCACAAGTTTTGCAGTTGATGCCCAATTTGCAACACTTGGATGTGTCGGACACAGATGCTGATGATGATTTGCTCAAAGTTGTGAGCCAGAGCAACAGGAAACTTTTGTATTTGGCAGTGGGCGGGTGCGTCGACATAAGCAACGCGGGAATAAAGCGTGTGGTGGAATCGTGCTTGCAACTGCAAGTCGTGGATATCGCCGAATGCCCGTTTATCGACGACTATGCGTTTCTCGAAGCAAACAACATTAAACTGGAAATCGACTCTGAGCGGGACACGATCCATTGATCCATTGATTCCAATCTATAAACTTTTTTTCACATTTTCGAATTTTTCTTTTTTCAGTTTTGCATTTAGCAGGTAAATAATGGACTTTTTCAAAATCCTCGGGGCCGGCGCAAAGTTTGACAAACGGCGGTTCAAACAAGACATATCGCTGTTCAAGCCCGCCAAGCAAACGGACCACACGAGCGTAAGCGTTGTAGACACTGTGCCCCGGGAACTGGACTTTTTCGGCGACCACCATGCGAAACAAAAGAAAGCAACTGTGCCAGCAAGCCAACTGAGCGGATCGGCCAGCCAGTTTGTCGCAACATCCACGGACCACGCGCCGTTTGAGAGCAGCGAAGAAGTAGTAGCGTTCTTGAAACACCATCGGATCAAAATAACAGGGACGGACGTTCCACACCCCGTAAAGACGTTTGAAATGCTGTGCAAAGAACACCAGTACAAGCCATTCGTACTGCGCAGTCTTGTAAAGCTTGGGTTTAAGCAGCCCACGCCGATTCAGATGCAGTCGATTCCCGTCATTATACACCGGCGGGACGTGATCGCCAACGCACCGACGGGGTCCGGCAAAACGCTTGCGTTTCTGCTGTCAATCCTGCACTCTGTGCATTCGGAAGAAAAAAGCGGGTACCGCGCGGTTGTCGTGTCGCCGACAAGGGAACTGGCCACGCAGATATACGACCATTTGCAAAACTTGGCCGGCCGTCACGTGCGCTCGTGTCTTTTGACCAAGCACAACGCGCATGTGCAGGCACAGGATCCGAAGCTGCGGCAGCGCTACGACATACTTGTGACTACGCCGCAGCGGCTGGTCCACGCGGTGCAGAGCAACGAGGCGGATTTGTCGCACGTGCGCATGCTGGTTCTGGACGAGGCCGACACGCTTATGGAGCACGGGTTTTTGGAGCAGGTGGACGAGATCATGGCAGCGTGCACGCACCCTGATCTGCAGATCTCGCTGTTTAGCGCCACGATGCCGTCGAGCATCGAGCAAATGGCCAAAACCATAATGAAAGACCCTGTGCGCATCATTATTGGCACGCAAAACGCCGCGACCGAGCTTGTGGACCAGAAACTGGTGTTTGTCGGGCAAGAGGACGGCAAGCTGGTGGAGCTGCGGAACATGGTGCGGTCAGGGTTCCACCCGCCGTGTCTTATTTTCGTGCAGTCGATCGAGCGGGCCAAAGAGCTGTTCCGCGAGCTCGTGTTCGAAGGCATAAACGTCGAAGCAATCCACTCGGAGCGCACGCAGTCGCAGCGCAACAGGATTGTGCAAAAGTTCCGGTCGGGCGAGCTGTGGGTGCTTGTGTGTACGGAGCTGATGGCGCGGGGCATTGACTTTAAGGGCGTGAACTTGGTGATCAATTATGATTTCCCGCAGTCCTCCCAGTCGTACATCCACCGGATCGGACGGACGGGCCGGGCGGGCCGCAAGGGCCAGGCCATCACGTACTTTACCAAAGACGACGCGCCGCACCTCAAAACCATCGTGAACGTTATGCGAGAGGCCGGATGTCACGTGCCCGAGTGGATGGTGGAGCTGAAGAACCCGCAGAAAAAGGACAAGAAAAAGCTCAAGAAAGCCCCGGTGGAGCGGGCGAGCATTTCAACAGTGCCCGCGTATGACGTGAAGAAACAAAAGCGCAAGCAGCAGATAATTGACCAGTCGAAAGTGAAGCACCAGATGATTGACCAGTCGAAAGTGAAGCACCAGATGATTGACCAGTCGAAAGTGAAGCACCAGAAAATGGGGGCTTGAGTTTATTTGAATAAATTAGAGCGCAGTGCCGCGTTCCAAGTTGTCTCGAATCTCTTGCGTGTGTTTGTCGTACGCACGGTCCATTTTGCGGTTGAACCGTGCGTTCTTTTGGTTGATGTACGACACGCGGTCTCCTTCCTTTTCCACCGACGGTTTGTGCAGCTTTGCTCTTTTCTCCTGCTGTCCTTTGACATGCCGAGCCAGCCTCAACACCGCCTTTTCGTCGTCCACGTGCTCGCCCTGTTCGTATTTTTGCACCCCTGGCTTGATCTTTGCAACGTCACGCTCGTATTTCTTCTGGTTTACTTGCGCATAGTCGGTGAACCCCCGTTCCCTGTTCTCCTCTTTTTGCTGCTTGCGCTGCTCGTATTTTGAAACTTGGTCGATTGAGTATTCCACAAACCGAGAGCGCTCGTGTGATGTGCCGAGGGTGTCGCGATGAGACTGGATTTGGGCTTTGCGCTTTTTTGTGTCGTTGCGGTGGGATGTGTGCAAGCGCTGGTGCTCGGCGTATGTGTCGCGTTTGTTGTCGAGCGAGGATTGGGCGATGCGCGTGCGCAGGAGACGCAGCTGGTCGATTTGCGGTTGCATGGATGGCGGGATGTCGGTGCGCTCGGTTACGTCGACGTCGCTGTCTGAAGAGGTTGTGTCGGACACATCAAAGGGCAGATCGGTATGGGAAGGCGATGACATTATCGAAATGCCAATAAATCCAAATGAATAATGAATGAAAACGTTGTATGTTGAAATCAAAAATAACAAATTCAAATGAAAGTGAATAAACTCCTGACTCTATGGCAAATTAAACTGGACACATATTGTGGGACACTGGATTACAGCTTGAGCTTGGTCTCCGCGTCGTCCGCAAGCTCCTCGCCCATTAAATACGCGTCCAGCTGTCCCGACGCCGCCAGCAAAAGGCCCAAGAACGGCGGCGACGGGCTGAGCGGCCGCGTCAAGTACTCGGGATGGTACTGCACGCCCACAAAGTACGGATGGTTGTCGAGCTCCAGAATCTCCATACGCTCGCCAGTCTCCGCATCGCGGCCCACAAACTGCATGCCCTTTGCCTCCAGCTCCTTTACAATCTCAGGGTTCACCTCGTAGCGGTGTCTGTGGCGCTCGTGCACCTCGTCAACGCTTCCGTACAGCTTGTGGATGGCAGACCGGCGGGCCCCATTGCTGGCCTGGAACTTTGTCGGCCGCGAGCCCAGCCGCATCGTGCCGCCCATCGTCGTCCGGTCGATCTCGGGCATAAACACAATGGCCGGCAACGCGCAGCCCTCGCGGAACTCGGCCGACTGCGCATCAACCATGCCGCAAACGTTGCGAGCAAACTCGATGACGGCCACCTGCATGCCCAGGCAAATGCCCAGGTACGGAACGTTGTGCTCGCGCGCCCATTTTGCCGCAAGCACTTTGCCCTCGACGCCGCGCTCGCCGAACCCGCCCGGAACAAGAATTCCGTCGGCCGCGCACAAATGCTGCCACGCCTCGTGGTACTTGAGAGGGTCTTTGTGCATCGTCGCCTCTTCCAAGTCCGACGCCTCCACCCACTTTATGTTGATCTTGCGCTTCACGTTCAGCGCCGCATGCTCGAGGCCCTTCACCACCGAAATGTACGAGTCCGCCAAGTACGTGTACTTTCCAACAATCGCAATCGTCGTTGCGTCGAGGTCGCGAGCCCGCCGGCGCGCAAACTCACGCCACTGCGCCCACAACGTGTCGCCCTCGAGCACGATTTCTTTGGAGATCGACAGCGAGCCGAGCTTGAGCCGGTCTGTCAATACGTCGATCATGCCCTGCTCGCGCAGCAGGATGGGCACGTGGTACAGGCTCTCGCAGTCGTGCACCGAGAACACCTGCTTGGGCGACACTTGGCAGAACATGCTCAGCTTCTCGCGGATGCCCTCCTCGAACGGCAGCGCCGACCGGCACGCAAGAATGTCGGGCGACAGGCCAAGGCCCCGGAGGTCGCGCACAGACGCCTGCGTGGGCTTTGTCTTCTGCTCGCCCACTGCGCCCACCACCGGCACCAGCGACACGTGGATGAGGCAGAAGTTGTCGTGTCCGACGCGGAACTGGAACTGCCGCATCGCCTCGATAAACGGCGCCGACTCGATGTCTCCCACCGTGCCGCCCAGCTCGACAATGCACACGTCGGGCGTCCGCCCCGTGTCCGACGTTGGCATCGCGCCCACGCGCTCCACCCAGTCTTGGATCGCGTTGGTGATGTGCGGCACCACTTGCACCGTCTTGCCCAAATAGTCGCCCCGCCGCTCCTTGTCGATCACCTCGCGGTATATTTTGCCCGTCGTAATGTTGTTGTCGCGAGTCAGCGTAACGTCCAGGTAGCGCTCGTAGTTGCCCAGGTCGAGGTCCACTTCGCCGCCGTCGTCGAGCACAAACACTTCGCCGTGGTCCAGTGGGCTCAGCGTGCCGGCGTCGATGTTCAGGTACGGGTCGATTTTGATCGACGTTACCGTTAGGCCCAGCGTCTTGAGCAGAAGCCCCGTGGACGACGCAATAATGCCCTTTCCGATCCCCGAAATCACGCCGCCTGAAACGATAATGTACTTTGTCTGCTTCGCCATGGTAAATATTGTGTCTTGGTTGTTTGATAGTGCTCTACAGAAAAAAGGAAACGGAACTGTTTTTTAGCGGTGTAAAAATTTTAGGAAGATTTTTTTGGCAGAATTTTTTTTTCAAAACGTCATCGTGATCCCAAAAAAACAGGTGCAGTGGACGGACCAGTGATCTGGCAGTGAACCGGCCATTGGGCGAGTCGGCCAGAACCAATAGATCCGATCACGTACAATAAACACATGCAGAATCAAATGTGGCGAGTGCAGCCCCACATCCTTCTGCATTAGCAGCAGTGGATAAATACCAAAAGTGCCCGTCCCGAAATGTGAAAGCAAAGACGGGAAGGAACCTCTCACATTTTCGTGCACGCCGTGCCTCTTTTATACCCGTCTGAAAATTTTTTCAAAAAGCGGAAATGATCAGTCCACCTGGCACTTTTTGATTTGATCAATGTTCCTAACTTTTGAGAAATGATCGTAAGCTGTCAAACTTTTATATCCACGACAGAAAAATATTTTGTATAATAAAGAATGACCGCAACTGACACACAGCCCAGCTCGTTCGACACGGCGGATCTCACTGCAAGTCTCGAAGAGACCAACGAGCACTTGTTTGACCACGAAACGGACGAGACCAACAATGAACGCGATGAACACGATGAACGCGATGAGCGCGATGAACGCGACACTTCCATAGACACTGCAGATCTCGCCGCTGAACAAGAACAACAGAGCTCGCAATCACAGGCGTTTAACCCTGAAACTGGCGAAATAAACTGGGACTGCCCGTGCTTGGGCGGAATGGCCCATGGCACTTGTGGCGAACAGTTCAAAAGCGCCTTTTCGTGTTTTGTGTACTCGGAAGAAGAACCAAAAGGCATGGACTGCGTCGCTGTGTTTAAAGACATGCAAGAGTGTTTTAGAGCGCATCCGGAAGAGTATGCGTCCGAGCTTGAAGACAATGAAGATGATGAAGATGATGAGAAGGAGGAGGAGGAAAGTGAGGAGTTGAGCGGTGATGTTGTGGGCTTTGTCGAGGACAAGAGCGACGATGAGGACAACAGCGACGATGAGGACAACAGCGACAACGAGAGCGACAACGATACTGATATCGAAGATTTATCGGATACAGACTACAAGCCGCGAGACGGAGCCTCACAAAACTAGTTTTTAATGTACACTCCAAATAGATTCTCGTAACTGATAAGCACATTTCCCACGCACCCTCTTTATCTCTCTTATTATTTTTCTAGACAAAGTAATAAACATGCCAGACATTAACGTGCTTTTGGTGGGCACCGGCGCCCTCGGCAGTATCTACGCATGGCGGCTTCAAGAAGGCGGCATCCATGTCACATGCGTATGCCGGTCCAACTACACTGCAGTCAAGAGCTCAGGGTTCCGCATAACGTCCGACAAATACGGCAACCACACATACATGCCTACCCGTGTTGTTCAAAGCGTAGACGAAGCTGCAGATACTGAATACGACTTTATCATTGTCTGCACCAAAGCATTGCCCAACATTTCCGACAATTCACACATTATCGCTCCAGCTATCGGACCTCGTACCATTATTCTACTTATCCAGAACGGCATTGGAATCGAACAACCGTTTGCAGAGCGGTACCCTCACACGCCCATCGCAAGTGTTATTTCGTACATTGATGTCAGTCAGCCAGAGTCCGGCACTATTGAGCACGGCACTATTTCGTCGCTCCTAATGGGCATATACAGTAACCCCGACGACTTGGTGCGGCAGCGGCTCGACGCGCTAAGTAATACATGGAACGAACAAGGCGCTTTGTGCAGAGTGGTTGATGATGTTCAGCCGTATAGGTGGCTCAAGCTAGTGTGGAACGCGTCGTTTAATACCGTGTCGGTGGTTTCGGGCGGCAACAACACTCGTGAAATGCTTGATAACCCCCAATGCAAAGAGTTGCTTCGTAATATTATGCGCGAGGTGTACGCGATTGGCGAAGCAGCTACAGGCAAGCCGCTCCCAGAGCGCATGGGCATAAATGGTCCGGATGGGTTTATTGAGGAGACCGATAAACGTGACGTAGCTGTGGTACCGTCGATGCTGATGGACTATCGCGCGCGTAGGCCGATGGAGCACGATGTTATATTAGGCCGGCCGTTGCAAGCGGCACGTCAAATGGGCATAAGCGCGCCGTATATGGAGGCAGTGTACGCCATGCTCGTCATGGTCGAAAAGACAAACCTTTAATCGGCCTGCTTTAATCGGCCCGCATATGGGGAATGGTTTCTAGCTCTTTTTCTGTTTAAGAATTATTTGAGCAGCGCTTTTTACTTCAAAGGTACATTTAGGTTTGGTCTCATCTGGACGAGGTCTCTTGTCGCATAAGTATGTGCAGATGTGCGCATTATAGCCAATTCAGGACCCGTAGATGGGCTCAGTGTAGCCAATGCACAACTTGACCGATGAGCACTTTAAGCTAATAACCTCCAGTGTAGATAAGCAACAACATATGGCATCAGTGGTACGAGCGAGCAAGTACCGGCACGTGTTCGGAACAGCGGCCAAGCGCGAAGACAGCTTTGAGAACCTGCGGGTGGCCACCAGCGCATGGGACAGCAACTTTGTCACAGCGAACCCAAAGTACGTTGCAGTGAACTGGGCGGCCAGCGGCGGCGGTGCGTTCTGCGTAGTGCCGCAAGCGCTAACAGGCAAACTGCGTAGTGACTTTCCAGTGTTTAGCGCGCACCAGGGTGCAGTGCTTGACACGGCGTTCTCGCCGTTCGACGACAACGTCATTGCGTCGGGCGCTGAGGACCATCAGGTGATGATATGGCGAGTGCCAGCGGACCTCGAGGAACGCGAGGAAGACGTGACAGAGCCCATAAAGGTGCTGCGCGGTCATGGCCGCAAAGTAGGACACGTTGCGTGGAACCCTGTGGCAGAAGGCGTGTTGGCCGCGTCGAGCTCCGACAACACCGTGCGTATCTGGGACGTCGAGAGCGCTGAGGTGCGGCAGACGCTGGGCGGGTTCGGCGACACCGTAATGTCCATCGCGTGGAACCCCGATGGCACGCAGTTGGCGGCCACGTGTCGCGACAAGAAGCTACGTATATTCGACGCGCGAACGGGACGCGTCGAGCACGAGGCCGTGAGCCACACAGGCATCAAGGGCTCGCGTGTCGTGTGGCTGGGCGCAGACCGGCTAGCAACCACCGGCTTCTCGCGAACCAGCGGACGTGAAGTATGGGTGTGGGACGCGGCGCTGGCGCCCGTAATGCGCATGGACGTCGACACGTCGGCCGGCATGCTCATGCCGTTCTACGACGCCGGCACTCGCGTTCTGTACGTAGCAGGAAAGGGCGACGGCAACATCCGCTACTACGAGTTTGCCGACGACAAGCTGCACTTTTTGTCCGAGCTGCAGTCGCCTGAGCCGCAGCGCGGTCTGGGTGTGTTGCCACGCCGTGGCATTGACGTGCAACGCTGCGAGGTTATGCGGTTCTACAAAGTCGCGTCCAATTCGCTGGTTGAGCCTATTTCGTTCCGTGTGCCGCGCAAGGCCGAGTCGTTCCAGAGCGATATTTACCCGCCGGCACATGCTGGGTGCCCGTCTCTGAGTGCTGAGGAGTACTTTGCGGGCAAATGCGCGCAGCCAAAGATGGTTGATATGGAGGTGATTTACCGCGATGGTCCGTTGGTCGTGGGAGCTGGTGCTCCGCCGGTTCAGAGCTCTGCCTTTGTCACTGTTTCTGCTCCAGTTTCAGTTTCTGCTCCTGTGGCTCAGAGGTCTACCCCTGCTTCTCAGCAACCGACTCCCGCGACTGGGAGCCCAGCGCCTGAGAGACAGAGCCCTGTATCTCAAACCCGGACCCCTGCATCTCAAACTCAGACTCCTGCATCTCAGAATCAGACTCCGCAGCGCCAACCAAGCCCTGCGCCTGAGCCAGCCGAGCTAATCAGCCTCCGCGAAGAGACTGCTCGCTTGCAACTGGCCCTGAACCAGGCGCAAAAGGCAGCCACTGATGCATCAACCCGCGAGCGCACCACGCAGCAGCAGCTCGACGACGCTTCTCGCCAGCTAAGCGAGCACGAGCAGACAGCCCGTAAATTACAGGCGCAAATTGACGCTGGCATATCGGCCGATCAATTGCATGCCGTCGAGTCCAAGCTTCAAGCAGCCGTCAACGACGCCGATTCTCTTCGTGCCGACCTAGATCGTGCATCCACGCAGGCCGAAGAGTATAGACGCAAGCTCGAACAAGCAACAAACAAAGCGTCCGAGCACGAGAAGACGTCCGCAGGGCTGCAAAAGGACTTGCAGACTGCTATTCAGGCAGCAAATGCACTGGCGTTGGCTGCTGAGAAGGCTGTTGACAACCTCTAGTTTTTATTTCTTTCCCCGGCATTTTAAGATGGCAGTTTTCTCGTCTAGTTCAAATATATAAGGATATCTTGGATATGGTATGTCAATCTGTACTAGGGCAATGCTAGTGCTAGGAGAATAGCACATTCCAACAGGCTGAATAAGCGGTGTCGTGCTACAAATCAATATGTTATATTCAAAGAACTTGTCCCAACTAGACTAAAAGAGAGAAAGGAATAGAGCCATTTCTTCGGGTCAAAAACGATTATATTCACCGTAAATGATATATGCTATGATCATCTAGCATTCAGCGAGCCAGACGTCACATGGCACTTCACTTTACTTGCACAAACGCCTTGGACGAACATAGCTCCACATGGCTTAACGTCACAAATGTGTTGGCGCGCTCGTCTACCTTTTGTGAACATGGGTTTGCGCAGACACGTGATAAAAAGAGTTTGGAGGTTTTCGATTTGCTCGCATATATAGAGCTGCATGATATTTTGGGCGATATCTTGCTTGGCACCTCTTTTTCCTTTTTATCTGGTTTTCTTTTTTAAACACCTTTCTTGAACCGATTCAAACACCTAATGGCCGAAACACACAAGCAGGTTGCTGGGCAACGCGACAAACGCACAGCCTCGCCATGCAGTGCCACAGACCTTGACACAATGAGCTCATACCTCGAGCTCGACCCGCAAGCACAAACTGCATACAGCCCATCCAGCACCGGATACACACTCGGCGGGCTCTCACCCGCCTGGTCGCTCAGCTCCTCCAACGACACAAACTCACCGCCCATGGACTCGATGTTCCCCACGTTGTGCGTGGGCACCGACCAAACGTTGGACGGCTGGTTGCAACAGTTTGTCAGTGCACAAGCACTCGAACAGGAGCTGGGACTGGCTGGTTTGGAGCCGAATATGCTAAATGTGTTGGGACTGCAGCCGGTAACTATTGCGCCGCAAGAGTTGGTAGCAGTGGGCGAGAATGCGAGCAGTAAGGGGACAGTAGCGGAGAGTGGCGAGATGAAGCGTGTGGTGCCGTTGGCGCCGCGGCAGGTGGGGGCGCAGAACCGGGCGATGGTTGATATAAAGCCAAGGCTTGCGAGTACAAACAGACCTATAGCATGTGCCGAAAGGCCTATAGCAAGCGCCGACCGGCGTATATTGCCCACAGAAGCCAAGCCACATGCTATTGAGGCAAAACCACAGGCTGCTGATCCTAAACTGCGGCCTATCGCACAAGCGCATTCACCAAATGCACGCACGCAGGACACACCGACGCCACCAGATACGGTGGCGCAAAAACGCCAAGAGCGGCTCATCAAGAACCGCGCCGCTGCCCTGTTGAGCCGCAAACGTAAGCGCGAGTACTTGACCAAGCTCGAAGTCGAGGTCGAGGACTTACGGGATGCGAATGAGGCGATGGCGCTGCGTATGGCTGAAATGGAGCGGCGGTTGAGCGCAGTAACCGAGGAGCGCGATTTGCTCAAAAGTGCAAATAACTCGGTTCAATCCAACGCCACTTTGGCTCATGGGAACAATGCAAAGGAGCCGCGCAAACGGTTCGAGTCAAAGCCCGAGCCAGAGTCTGGCACGAGCGTGCCGAATAAGCGGCAGCGCACGGCAGGCGCGTTGCTTATGGCGATGTTGTTTTCGTTTTCGATGTTTACGCTGCCGTCGTTGTTCATGGGGCAGAGCCAGATCTCGGTGGGCGGCGTGCAGAGCGCTGGCATAGTGCCTGCGCCACGTCTTTTGTTGCCGCCGGTGGAAACTGAGTTTCCGTTGGTGGAACGGGTACGCCGTTCGATCAATGCGTTTACGCAGCAGGGTCCACAGGAACCGCAGGGACCGAAGCAGGGCCCAAGCCGTGCGGAGGACGATGAGTCCCGTGCGTCCAACAACACGGATGCGCATATGCGGCCAATGACGATGGAAGAAAGCGCCGGTTTGCACGCATGGATTCGGCGCGGACTCAAAGCCGGGCTTGAGCCGTCGCTGCGCACAGAGCACACAGAGCACACGTCATCGCTGGCAATCGTCAATCGCGACCAGTCGCCTGCCAAGCAACTGGACTACGCCATGTTGTACTGTCCATCCATGAAACACGTGCAGTTCAGCAATGCGCAGCAAGTGGCCGAAATCCAGCACGCAGTGCAACAGCCAGGGCCTCGTGTACTTGACGCAATGGACAATGTGGTTGCGTCGCCCAAAGTCGAGCGCACAATGTCGCACGACTTGTTGGTGCCCACCCACGACACTGTGCATTTGCGGCCGAAGATGTCGCTGTACTCGCCAATTGCTCAAGATGCAGAAAACTCTGAGATTCTGCCGCCGTGGGACGAGTACGCGCGCTTGGACGACTCTGATGCGCGCCAAAAGTACTTGCGCATCGACGTCGAGGTTGTGGGCAGCAAGTGGGTCACCGCAGACAAGTTTGCCAACGGCCTATTTTAGCTTTTCTGCTATTATCCACACTAAATACGTGCTATATTTCATTGATACCAATATATGTCCAAAAAGTCTACTTTGAATACCCTTCTTCAATCATCGTAACCATCGCATAAAGTGCTTTCATATGCGGCACATCCACCCCATGCTGCGCGGCAAGTGCAATCGGATTCTTCAAAATAACATCCCGCTCCATCGGACGTTTGCACTGCGAGTCCACCAACATGGACGTATAAACCGGCACCGGAATAGACTTTATATACGATGTCGCCGACTCTGGATCCACAATCCCATCGACGCCAGGAAACGCCCGTCCCGTGACTTTCTTCCCCAGTACAAAAATCTCCGCCATCGTCTCTTCCAAAAGCGTGCGGCAGTGCGGGTTCTTGGCCATTTGCTGGCAACTCGCGCCGTTACATATAACCGACACCGGATTGGTCGACCCGTTCAGTATATGCTTCTGCCATCTATACGGCTGGATGTCTTGCTCAATAATGCTGGACACGCCTTGCTCGCCAAACACATCACAAATAAACTGCAGCTTGTCAGCATATACAAGGCGGTGCTCAGGCAAGTGTATGCCGGAAGCAAGCATAGAAAACCCGCCATGCTTCAACACGCCATTTTCGTGTTTGACGCTCACAAATGACACGGTGCTCACAATGGGCACGTGGGGGAACCGCTTGACAAATGGGTCTTCGATGCCGATTCCGTTCTGGAACAACATAACCATCGTAGACGGCGTTATTACGCGAGCCACACGGTCGGCGCAGTCGTAGATGTTGGGAAGTGCTTTCAGAGCTACTATTACATAGTCGTACGAGCCGCACAACGATGCTTCGTCGATGCTTTGGAACACAGATTTAGGCCGGTACACGCCCTTGCCAAACTGCGCAGAGTCGACGAGGTACCCGCGCGTCTTGGCCTCTGTGTAATTTGACCGGCACACAAGTGACACGCTTACTCTGTCCGACTGCGAAAGTCGCCACCCAAATAACGCGCCAATCGCACCGCCACCAACTACCCAGTAAAATACCTTAGTAATCCATATAAAAGCGTGTAATGTTGCAACTAAATTAATAGTAACCCAGTGGGTGCGTATATTTACCAATAAGTACACGCGGCTTCAGTTCCATGTTGTGTTTCTCTTAAAGTATAATAAAAATTACCAAAAAATAAAATCCAGTCTAGAATTAAAAAAAGAACTGAAAGATAAAAGTATATAATTCCACAGCTCGCAAAACGGAGGGAACAGAGGGCGAGCAACAACTTATACGAAATGAATGAAAAGGGTGGCTGCGTAAATCCCCTCACTTTATTGCGGAACAAAAAAGGGGCCGTTGTTTGTTCCACAAAGTGTGTGAATAGAAGATATTTGGCCAAGACATTTTGTTCATCAGTTTGTGCCACAAGAATAAAGAATTTTTGCGGAGCGCGGGTTGATTTTAAAGTGTGTCGATTGGAGGCGGGGATCTGTTTTTAGTGCAGGAACGAGTAAAAATGAATATTAAAAATAAATACCTTGTTGCGAACGTTTAAACTAATTTATTTTTGCCAAGCTACATGAGATGCAATAGTACATTGAATGTATTTTTTGCACACGCTGGTTAAATCAGAGCAAAGAATGTGTTTTTTTTCTGATTTATTTGCTGTGCGGAGATGCAAGCGTTTAAAACAAAATGGAACGCACAAGTTCTGTGAAACTAAAACAGACGCCGAATGAAAACAAAACAGCTCGTTGATCCGTAATGCCCAGAGCTGGTGGCTTGTGCGTCAACAAAAGTCAAGAGACGGAAATCACACGGCCCTGCGCAAAACAAAGCCATTGAAAATGCAGGGTGGCTGTTTTGGTGGCAGATCTACAGTCACATGATGCCCATACGTTTGTCCACTCCATCATCACGACCATAGCAAGCTACAAACGCGACACGTGTTGCAATCAAATGCATATTCATTTTTCTCACTGCACTCGTATATGCTCGCAATATACTATAGATGAGCGATACAGAGTGGCGGTTTGTGTATATGCGCAACGTGGATATTGGACGAGTGGCCAAACACGCATTGGACAACGTGTGGAATAAGTTGGGAATTAATAGTACCGATGTTGCGTGTGCAAGCGCAGTAGGTGCGTATTTGGCCGAATTTATTGTGCGCTCAACATGTGCAAAGCTGTTTGTTGCGCAGATGTCAAACATTTGTGTGCCTGGTGGACTTGATGAGCGGCTGGCCGTTCGCGAAGATACTGAGTATTCGCCCATGGCACCATATGCACACGTCCTTGACTCGTGTACAATTCCCGAACAAGCATTACAGGCGCTTAATGCGAATGCCCAAAATGCTGTGGTCCGACGCTGGGGCCGGCTGTACTATGCCACAGAACACGCGGGGGTGCGCACCCTGATTTCCAAAACCCTGTGTGCGCACGGACTATGTGTACCGGCTCACACAAGCCACACAGAACGCACAGACTCGGCTCGTTTGGTGCAGCCCTTTGATATTGTGCGGCATCGAGCGCCCAACCACGCCATACTGTCGGCCGACCATTTGGCCGAACTCGTACCCATGCCCACAAGTACTCGTCTTGTCATATACACAGACGGTGCATACTTACCCGAACGTGGCACGGCGGGCATCGGCGCATACATCGCCAACTCTTCCATTCGGCCATTGGCACAACGACTTTTGGGCCGGCAGTCGGCAGCTCGAGCAGAAATCCAAGCAGCGCAAATGGCGCTTGATCATGTATTACGAAATCCACAATCAAACGAGTGGCGGGAAATCTGGATATGCACAGACAGCCAGTACGTAGTCGACGCCGTCAATGTGAATAGCGAAACATGGGCACGCGCCAACTGGGTGTCAGCCAAAGGCCGGCCAATCGCCAACCGCCATGAGTTCCAGCTCCTGTTCGCCGCTATCCAACGGGCTACCACACGGGGGCATTCTGTGTTTGTGCATCATTTGCCGGCGCATTTTGATATTTCTGGCAACGATGTTGCGGATACGTTGGCCAAAGCTGGCGCGCTCTTGTAACATTATTTGTTATTTATGCTAAACGTTCTATGCAATGTCGGGGATTGCCGTTTGGATCTGGGAAATACGGTGGTCATGGTGGAGCACGTGCGTTTCTCGCTCCAGCTCACGCACTCGTGCTCGAAGCCACGCCATTTCGGCTTCCATTTCGTTTCCTGTCTCGTCGTTGACGTCATTTTCCGCATTACTTGCATTAGACTCGGGCCCTGTCTCAGCATCTTCTGTTTTTGCCCCTGCCTCGATGGAATCATGGGGTCTGCGCACATGTACAGGTGTAAACCAGTACACGGGGTACACACGACACATGTTGTTTAAAATCAGACCAATACCGACCATAATGAGAGCCACCGGCAGTACGGGAAACAAAGGATACCACCAGCCGACCCGTTCAATGTCAGGGCCAAAATATCCGCCGATAAACGCCGTCGCACCCGCCGGCGGGTGATAACAGTTGGTCAGCCCCATTAGCCCAATCGACACACTTACCGCCAACGCGCCCGACAGCCACCTCAAACTATCCTCAACATGCAAAAACAGTGCATGCGCGAACGTACCCACCACGGCAGCGATTATATGCCCAATAATGACGTTGCGCGGTTGGGCCAGAGGCGACGCAGGCACAGCAAATATAAGCACGGCAGATGCGCCTGCCGGTGCAATGGCGAACGGCAAGTTGTGGTTGTGGATGGCAGAGCCGTATTTGTGGATGAGGCCAAGCGTCATGATTGATATGAACGATGTAACCGCTGAGAAGATCGACCAAATGAGGACGGGCGGTGGGGACGGGATCTCATGTTTGTAGTGCTGGGCTCCGCGCATACGGAGCATGTAGTCGGACGCTGATCGAGGCAACCACAGCATACGGTGCCCGCGAGTGCCGGGGAGCGATTTGACCCATTGCACAAACCGCCGCAACACAAAGTTCATATTATATAGAGTAATTAATAAATATGCATATCACGGTCTAGATGGCAGCAGTACGAGTTTAAATAAGATGCAGAAAATTTTGTATTTGACTTTATTAGCAAATGTGCGTTGGATTGTGGGGTGGAAAAACGATTTACCCGCACACGCCATTTCCGTAGTTTCGTCCGCAAAAACAATGTTCCGAGAACCAACATGGTCCAAGACCCAACAAATTAAACTAACTTTTATCAAACACTAAACTATACAAACTACAGGGCTCAAAGCTCGGTCCGTTCGGCAATTGGAAGTCGTGCCACCGCATCATCCAAGTCAGTCACATGCGATCCGAACATATCAGCGCCAATTCCATACGCTTTCACAAGCAATCCCGATCCCACCGACGACAAAACAGCCCCCGAAACTGGCGCACACATGTGCAAGTGCTGCGCAACCAATCCACATAACGGAACAGACCGTTCCAACCCCGTTTCTGTGTTTACATCGATTGCATACATAAACCGTGTTTTCACAATTACCGCCTTTACGTTCATTTGACTCATCACACGGCTAAACTCTTTATATGCTCGAGTTTGCCAATATCCGCGGGATCCCATATGGTACTCGAGCGTACGCAGGGTGGACAGTGAAAGCACAAGGATGGTGGACTGGCTGGTTGCGCACACCGAGTGTGGGAGAGCGAGAGAGGTGCTGAACACGGTGCATGTGGAGCCGAGATAGCCAGAAACTAGGTGCGGGTTGGAAGATGGCGCCCGAGCGATATGAGTGAGTACATGAGGTGTTGTTGCATGCGAATGACGTGATGTGTCGACGATTATGTCAGGGTCGGACGACGCAATCATGTGTTGGATCGCACGAGCCCACTCGAGGTCCCGGTCTTGTGCAATCATGTCCAAGTCGCCTACTCCCATCGCAAACCCCGCATGCGGCTGCGCTTTCTGCGCCAGCTTGTGACAATACGTTCCCAATACCTCTGGTAGCACACGGTCTGCGTCCAAACTAGCAATCCCGTACTCTATGCATTGCTGATACTCGACTGGAATCTCAGCTGTGTACTCAAACCACGTGTCCAACGGTCCCGCACGAGTAACCACCCCCTCAACGTGTTGCTCATGTGTGCCGTTTGTGTACGTAACGCGAGTAGCCAATGAGCAGGATGTGGTCCACGTGAGTTGAACTGTTGTGGACTGGAGGACAATCGTGGGGGCTTGTACAAGTGTGCACTCTGCGTGGGACCGAGTCAGCGCTGATACTAAAACTGCAAGCTGGTCAACTCCGTATGTGAGCATAAACACTGTGTATAGTACGCAAGTGACAAATAGCGTTATAACTATTGTACGAAGCCTAGGTCGTGTTGCCTCGACTGGCTGCGCAATCAACTTTTCATTCATAGCGCGGGAAATCCGTATATATTTATTAATAAATGTCAGAGAGATAAAGAACAAAAATCGGATAGCTTCCGAATGGCTATTTCTAAATTTATGCAGCTTGTGCCAATCTTTCTTTTCAGTGGTTTAAAGAACCGGTTTTTAAAGAAAAATTGCACCAATTAGCTTTTGATAAACACTCCACTGATTACAGGCTTTCTGTCTGTGCAACTATTAGGGTTTGATTATGCTTAATGCATGTCGTTATACGCGAATATATCCCGCGACATGACAGTTGCTGAACTCACGCCATACAGAAACCTAAAGTGACAGTCTGCTTACTATTCCAGTAATACTGTTTAACCAATGTACAAACCAAACCTACAAAAACAATGTTTCACTCTACTCTATTCCAAACACATCTCTTTTACATTTCTACACCATCCAATTTAAACCCATATTTAGTTTATAATTATGAAGCTAACAGTTGTTTCCGCGAGGATGCAGCGTCGAAGCAGCATTCGACAAACTGCTGGGCGAGGCAACAATCGAGCACGTATCCGAAGCCCTTTTACTCAGTTTGCAACACGACGTCAGAACCGCTCTGCACAGCGTCGAACGTTCGTCTCCGGCCTAGATTGCCGACACAATTGTCGACAACTACCGAGTCCTACGATGAATTCTCTCTTACGTCGGTATCAAACTTTTTCGGATTTAACAAATAGCTAAAAAATATTTTATTGCTTTTTATTAAAGTGGATGGCGACAAACGTTCCATGAGGGAATCCATGTGTAGCGAGTATAGTCGCATGGATTGAATATGCCGTATGTTAGTGGGTACGAAAACATGAATCCCAGAATAACCAACACAAGTGCTCCAATAGTAACGTTGCGTGGTATTAATGTTAAAGCTGGTAGTGGTTCGGATGTTAGCAGTCGAGCTGCTTGGTTGGTGTACGCGGCTAGGAGTATAATCCCAAAATACAAAGATGTAAGGTATTGATGCCCGTACGTGACGCGCGAAACAATCATAAACGGCAAGTAATTAGCCGCCCACAGTGTCCACACCAGATTCATAGACCAAGGAGGTCGATAAACAACTTTTCCACGCGACCTGTGTCTAACAATATGCGACATGAACAGCACAAATGGGTGAAGTATACATACAATAGCCGAGCCCCGCCACAGCACTACATTTCCAACCAACATATACTTGAGTTCATCACCCGACCACGAGACCAACTGCATTGGCCGCAATAAAAACGGCCAGCTCCATGCAGAACTTTCAATATTCGAGGTTAGGTCTGGGTCGCTTATGAGCATACGGTTTATGTCGCACATGAGACGGTTGTAGGTTACAAAGTTTTGGATAAAATTCGAGTGCACGAGCTGCGATATGTTTGCGGTTGGGTGGTCGGTGGTTGCCAGTTGGTGCTCGATGCTCCATATTGTGCCCTGACCGTGAGTGCAGGACAAAAGCCAGGGGCAGTTAAAATTCAGTTGTACAGGCTCAAACAAGTGCAAATAAGCAATGTTTAGCTCGCAGCCATGTTCCAGCGACACGAGTCTAAAATGCGTTGTTATTGGCCGAGTAGCACATTTACGTCCGGTGGTGCACGTTTCATGCACAATTTTCCACGCAATTAGTTTTGAATCTTGCTCGCTGGTGTATTCAACAAACCCCACACGTCGCGACGGTATTTCAGACATTTGCATGTCAAGAGCTGATACAAAGTACTCTGTTGTGGGAGCATGTAAAGCCACCAAGCTTCCATCATTTACCACACTTGTTCGATCAAGAAGAGCAATACCCAAATAGCTTCCAACATTTAATACCCGCGAAGTTGAGAGTTCCAGGTTTTTTGTGCGGTTATCTTGGTACTCACGTACATCTAGGTACTCGAATGGATAGTTGGTGGATCGCATGGTAATAAACGAGTTGCCGTATATTAACGGCGGTTGTATTTGTAATGCGGATCCATTCAGTTGCACGCTAAACTCGGAACCCATGGTGTCAGCTTGAGGCGTGTAGTTTGTTTGCCATGCAAAATGCCACCAAAAAGTAAACACATATATTGCCACTGGAACAACACCGAGTAGGAGTGCGTACTTTATCCAAATTACCGTGATCTTTGGCTATATTGATACTATAAATTTCAGTTACATTTTGGTTGCCAAGATGTTTGTTTAAAGATTTACTTACTATGCTTTGTTTACAGTAGTTTGTACAGACGAGCATGTTTAACACATATACGGCAATAACAGCGGCTGTAAGCACTCCAGTCAGCTTTATACTACAAAGAAAATAACAGTTGTGGTTTAGCTGACACCAACATATATTCAAAAGTTTCCATGGCAGTTTTAGTGTCTGTACTTTAACAATAGCGCCAAGGCCAACCCCAGAATTACAATATGACTCGTGCATATTCGTTGTTTTGTATGCATGCGCTCAACAACCGCAAAAGCACTCACGGCACCAGCACTAGCCACCAACAACATGTTATCCAACACATTCAACCGCGCAATACCAATAAACGCATTTTCCAGCGTAACAAAAACAGCAGCCAACCAAGCCGACACCAACGGCATGCGTAATGCCTGACACATGGCAAAACTAAGCGGCACCAATAATGTGCCCAACACAGCTTGTACCGCCCGCATCTGTACAAACGGCACTGAACTCGAGTAATGCTCGCCACTAACAAACGTATAGTCGCCAGTGTACCCAAACATTTGAAACAAAAGTGTAATGAGGAGTCTGCCAAATGGTTGATGCACGTCGAGAAAAAATTCACGGTGTATGTAGTTGTTGGCAAATGTTCCAAAGTGCACAGCGTCCCAGACGACCCGTGGGTCAGAGGAAAGTGCACGCGTGCGGAGGTACAGTGCAAGCAATGTTAGTGTAAGCAAGAGCACGCGGCCCGAGTGCGTTTGCAGATGCCGGCGGATATTGATAATGTACATGTAATTTGCATGCTGACACTGTATTTTACGATTAAGAAAAGAGTTAAAAATTGCTGACGCTAATTGCGCGCGTTCTACGTGGTTGCCAGGGAACATAATTCGAGGCGTCATATATGTGCATCGACATTTCGCAGTCACGAGGACCTAAATATGCTTGCTTACGCTGAGATTATGCAAGCGTTATGCATCACGGGATACGGGAAATATTGACCATTCTCTTTCACTTCCCGCCCTGGGGCACTCAGAAGCAGTCACAGTTTCTACCAAACCAATTTTACCGTTGAACAGCGATAATATGGCGCTATTCGGAGCTTTAGGCCTATAATTCCGATATTTTTGCGCTGCACGCAATCAGCGATGATCAAAGGCTGGGATGGGGGACAGGGGTGGTGTTTTTCATATCCGCCTTTGGCACTTGAAAATTTTTTCAAGCATGTGTGAGCACATGGTAAAATAAAGCTCTTGATTATTGGCCAAAGATATATTGCAGTAAGCGGTCATCACCCTGGCAGCACCACAAAAACCTACATTACCGTCAACAACAGCCAAGAATGAGCAACCCAAGCACCCTTGCTCCAATAGAGAAAGAAAAGGGTGAGCAATCAGAGATCCCAGAGTCAGAAGCGCTAAATTTCATGCATTTTCAGTTTTCCAATAAAAATGTTCAGCCCCCGGCCTCGGGCCAGACCAATGCTCGCAACCAGTTACCGCATTTTGGCAATCGAAGAACGGGAACAAGAAAGACTAGTCTGAATCGCAACTACTGCTCAAGCTTGGATCCCCCGCCACAGAAAAACGCAACGCGGTTTTTTTGACCTCCCCAACTTTTTATTTTTTTGAGCGCATTTTTGAGTTTTCTTCTTCTTGTTTGCTTTATTATTTTATGCGTGTCTTTTTTATTCTTGGTCGACACCTTTCTGTTACTTTTTTCGGCGAGGAGACCCTGTGTTATTTGGTTCTTTGTATATTTCAAAAAGCGTTGTTGAGTTTACCGACACCTGTTACTATCTTTTAAAGCCAGGTGCGCAGCGAGCAGTTTATAAACGAACAGCGTGGCCGGTATATTTATTTCCAGCACAACCCACGTCGGCGTAAACAGAGGTTATTTGACACTTTTCTGTAGAAACAGCGGGATCAAAACACAGAATCAGCACACGGTTAGAAGATAGCGCAGACTGGACCAGACGAACAACGTATTTTTAGAGGGTTGCAACTTTGATGCGCCAGCTGAGCAACAGGGGGGTTGTAGCCCAACACTAAAGCAAAAGCAAAGCACACGTATGATCTCACAAGCAGAGCTCGAATCGGTAGTTCGAGACATTATCGGTGTTGCTGCGGCAGCCGATCTGGATCCAACGCATATTTCTGATGACGAGGACGAGCAGTCTGAAAACAGTTTTCTGCCGCGCTCGTACGACATTGATCGGCTGCACGCAGACGACGCGCGCGACAAAGTGTTTGTGGCCATACTCAAGGCCCTGGCAGCACGGCGCAACAAGCCGAGTTCGCCCAGGGAGCTGGCCACATGCATTATGAAGCACGAGTTTACATTATTAGGGTAAGATGGCTGCAACATTAAATGAAAGGACAATGCCAGTGGTGATTGATAACTCGAGTAGCCTGGCGAGGATTTCAAGACGATCGAGAGCATGTTTGTGTAGCCCTTTATCTCTCCCTATCTCTCAGCCGGTTAGAGACAAATGTGTTCCTGACAAGCGATCGGCTCTGTTTTATGTGCTTACACAAATCCACGCTTATTTTCTTCTACAAGAAAAATATTTCCGGGATCGCCCGCAGTTTCCCCTTTTTTGGACATTCCCCTTCCCTCCTCCGCACATTACAAGTCAACAAATTTCCCCTCGCAGACCGTTCCTCATGGCCGTTTCTTGTTATTGCAACATCTCTTGTCTTTAGCATCAAACTAACAAAAAGTTTATATATTTTGTATAGCGGCGCCACACCGTACGCCACAGTATCATCCCGAATATCCCAACACTTTAAGCGCATATTCGAGCACACACCACCCCGACCACCTATACTCGGACGCGTCGCGCACGAGAAACATACGCGCAAATATTTCTACTACGTATCGTCTGCGCACGAGCAAGAGGACTTTTTGCGCAAAGTCCGAGCGGGCATTATTCCGACACAACCAGTGGTTAGTGCGACGCCGAGTTCTCGACGGACAAAGACTAAAAAGCCAAGGTGCATGGTTCCGGCCATCGCCGTCGAGACTGATATGGTACACACGTGCCGATCGCGACGAGCCACAAGCGCAGGGGTTTCCAGCGCACACACAAGTACAGGGCGGGCAAACAGACGAGTGTCGCATGGCCAAGTGGAAAGGGACGAGCTCGTGCGTCGAACGTCGTATGGTGATAGTGGCGAGTCAGCCAGCGACAGCGATGCGAACCCGTATGCGCGCAAGCGGTTCAAGTCGGTGAGGTCAGCAGTTGCATGTGTGTATCCGAGACGCTCGTCGCGGGTGGTTGACGAGACAAGGGCTCCGCATGCACGGCGATCAGCCAGCCACGGCGACCCGAGCGCATTGCAGGGCAACGACCCTGATCATGCGGCACGAATAGACTCTGTAGGGTCTAGCTCATCATTAAGGGAGTCTGCAGGGCCCAGACCACAGCGCACAGACCGCGGGACAGGCAAATGGCGGTCCGCGTACACGTCGTCTGAAGACGAGGGCTCACGCAGCGTGTGGAGCGACAACACAGATGCAGGGCCGAGCCGCCCCGAGTCTCCCAGCAGCGCATACGCATCTGCTTCAGAACAAACAGTCGAGCCGGCCAACGCCATGTTGTTACCTCCTGTACCACACACAACACCACGAGCATCCGTATCCCCGGATCAAACACCGTTTCCGCCTGCCACGTCGCCGTCATTCCACTGTTATACAGACGAGATGCAAGCTGCGTCACCATTGTTGTTGCCACGCAGTCTGATGGCGATCGATGGCGGTTTGTTTGACCCGGGGTCGCCATCGTTGGCTCAAAAAGACATCTCGTCAGCGTCGCTGACTCCACTTGTTACGCCAGCCATAGTTGTGCATTCGGACGACTCGGTCGTCCCGGCCCATCCGTTCCTGCTCACACAAAAGCCCGACGGTAAGTACATATGCTTATGATCCCCGACTTGTGATTGTTGGTAAAAAGAAAAACATGCTGCTCCCTTGTTTTCTCATACGTCGAGAGCAAAAATTATGACCACGGGAACAAATACGGAGCAGCTTATTGGCATAAATGTGGCACAAGAAAAAGAAATAGGGTGTGGTCTGGAATACACAAAAAGGCGTTCCGCGGATCATACAGAGCCTTCTTTTTCTGCTCGTTCGCTTTAGTGGGCATATTCCACACTCTTATTTCTCGTGTTTTTACAAACATCCCAGCAGCTCTTTCCCCAACAATCCAAACTAATTTTTATTTGCGACTATTTGGCATGCTATACCGCGTATGGACAACGGTGCTCTCGATTGCGTGGAACGAACATATATAGGACACAGCGACACAACGCAAACACAGCAAACAACGCCGCCCAGCACAGCAAACTCGGACAGCGCAGTTACGGAACCACAGGGAGACGCAACACAAGGGGACTCGGATACAAAAGGCATTGTACACACGGCCGCAGCACCTGCAGAGCTTACGCCCCCTGACGAGCCCACAGAACTCGACTTTAGCTTCCACGACCTGATGGACGCCGAGCTAATGTCTGTAAATGAGCTCGATACGTTGTGGACCACGTCGCATCCGGCCACTCATACGGGCGGGTTCTCGGCGCTCGAGACTATTCCAGAGTCACGGGAAGACGCCAAAGACTGCACGGCGCATAGCGACGACGAGCTGCCATCGCGGCTGACACAAAAGCTGCTGGCGCTGTCGTCAGGCCCAGCGACTAATAGCTCGGCAAAAGTGGACCCTGAGCCGACAAAAGTACAAATGGAGATACATTCGGCGCCCGAGCCTGTTGGGCGGCGAAACCCCGTTTGTGAGGACAAGACAATGGACAGCGTGGAGCCAACGCAAGTGCTGGAGAGCTCAGAGCCCACGCAAGTGTTGGACAGCGTCGAGCCAACCCGCGTTTTGGCGTCAAACACCGACTCGCACGATGGCGGGACATCCGGTGGCAGCAAAATAATCCTGCCCGATCCGTTTGCCGACATTCCTGCAACCGCCATGGTCGCAACAAAAGTAACCGTATCACCGCGTATTGTGCTGACAATTGTCGAAACAGTGCCTGTGTACATGACTGTTATCACCACGACGGAGCCCGCCGCATCGTGTCGCGGCAAATGGATTGTCCGCCGGCACCGACTGTTGCGATTGGTGGAGAACGGGTACGTCAACGCATCGTCATTGCTGTTGGCCGGCGGTGTCGCATCCGAGCAAGAACGCAGCATCGTGTTGAGCCTGGAGGTCGGGCGGTTCAAATGGCGGCGACCGCAGAGCAAGCTTTATGGCACGTGGATTCCTCTGCCTCGTGCACGTGCCCTGGCTGCTACGTGTTCACTTAACCACCGCTTGGGCCCGTTTCTGAACGACAATCTCGAATCATACTTCCCCGCTCCTCTGCCTACAACGTTTATTCGGCACTTGATTATGCCGTTCTTTTCTGACCAGTCGGTAATCTTGGCCGACGGCACAAGTAGCGCAGAAGCTACGGCTCGAGAGGCTGGATTGGGCATCGAGTTTCAGCATTTGGTCAACTCGACAGTGGCGGCTCGAAGTCAGAGCATATCACGGTCGAGTACGTTTGGCGCGACGGCACGAGGTACGCCGTCGCCGTCTATAATCCAGTCGTTGGCGGCAAGAGGTGCGCCGTTTGGTCTTGTTGGGTCGGCCAAGACTATATTTGGCGCTGATGACCGACAATTGAACTCGTTGCTGCAGTTGCTTAGTGCCGAGGGGCCGATGCTGGGCTCGGTCGATTCTCGAGCTTCTGAGCAGACGATGCGCAAAGAAGAAGTTGAGCAATCTGAAGAGCCTGGTCACAGCACAAATGGTCTTTCGGAGACTGGGCAGACAAAAGCGCCGCTGACTCCGCTGTCGGCCACAAGTGCGGAGCTAAGGCGGGTTACTGATGTATTGGCTCAGTCGACCATTAGTGGGACATCTCAGGACACGAAACCGCAGTCCAATTCGGTCAGTCCGCCAACCATCTCTAGCTTACAGCGAGTTACTCGGTCTCGGTCCCGCACCGTCTCCCAACAGCCAACTGCGGTTGAAACTGAAGCACAGGGTGTGGATGCGCATCAACTGTCGGCAGCAATTGCGTCGTCGCTCGACAAGGCACCTGCGCATCCAGTGTCGCACGACAAATCGTCTGAACGCTCGGCTGAACTGTGCGACGACGACGACCGCGCAATGGAGTGCACGTTGGACGACCTGGACATGAGCATGGTGATGCCAGGCAGCGACAACGACGCAGATCTAATCAGCCGCTCCACTCCGCCATCTCCGCCCTCCGCTCCCCTCCGGTTCCGCCGTATATCAACCGCGCCTTTGCGCATCTCCCGATCATCGTCCATATCGTCAGTCGTCGACACCGAGGGCGACACTGAGCGTTCCACCTCCACCCGCACCAACACAGACGGTGCTGACAACAACGAGGGCACAACTCGCCAGTACCACAGCGCAAGCGGAACGTTTAATGCGCGTTTGGCGCAGACTATGGAGGCGTTTGGGTTTACAGGCACGGCAAAAACTAATTTGCTGCTGCGGCTGCGAGCGGCGGCGGCTGCCAAAAGCACAGGAAGGCAGCAGGCTGTTGCTCCGTACTTGCTGTACCGAAACGGGCCTGGAGGGTCGGCAGGGTCGGCAGTGAAGCGAGGACAGCGGGCAGGGTCTGATGATGTGGATGACGTGGGGCGGAAACGTGCGCGAGTGGTTCGCATTCCGCGCTCAAAGCCGCCGCTGCCGCCGACGCAGGCGCACAAGGGCCGGGCAAGAGCTCGAGCTGCTGCGCCGGATCCGTCGGTGGTGCTAAGGCTGGCGAGTGCGATATATAATCATACGCTGAACATGGCGGCGCAGAACCAGCGAGCAACGGAAGTGCCTGCGAAGCCCACTGTCGCTTCGGTTGCATCAGGATCGGTTCGTGTGTCGCAGTCAGCGCCGCAGACGCCGTCACGCCCGCAAAATCCTCAACAGCAGCTTCCGTGCCCACCGTCACACATGCCAGGAGCGGCTATGACACCAAAGCCTGGAGTACGTCCGCCCATGCGGTCTCCAATGGCCGGACATGTTTCGCCCGGCCAGCCACGTCCATCTCCAACATCTGCTGGCCCAAACTGTCGTCCGCCCATGCGCCCGCCCATGCGACCTCTTGTTGCAAACGGACGGCCGTCTCCAGGTGCTCGACCACTGCTCCGCCGCCCGCCCAACATTTCTCCTCAGCAGATGCAGAGGCCCAACGGTGTGCGTCCACCGGTTCGGCCAACACAGCCAATGGTTCGGCGTCCTGTACTTGCCCAGCAACCGCGGCCTATTGTACGGCCTGGTGTTTCTCCACGGCCAGTGGTTCGGCCTGGTTCTCTAGCATCGCCGGACCTGCGCACGCGTCCACAAGGAACATCGCAAGGATCTGAACAGGACTCGCCGGCTATTCGACAAATGGTTCGTAATAAACCGGCTGCATAGGAAGTTTAACTTTATAATTTTAATGCTGGTGTTATATTACTTGATTTTTACTACACACTGGCGTTGACTTTGACAGATCCATGGGTACAAATTCAGTTTTTGAATGCCAAACGTAATTGCACGTCTAGACGAAAAACGGATCTATTTCGGTTGCACACCTTTTATATGTTATTTTTGGTGAGTTTGCCATGTACAGATGACGCTGTTGTGACAGGCAACAGATGTAGATAATTTATAGCTGGACTTATTTTAAACAAATTTTAAATTTATTACATGGTGTATAATCTTTAGCCGAGTATACAATATATTTATAATCCAGTCTAGTGCGCAAGCACTCTCTGAAAAAGGCTGGATTCCATCCAGCATCCCATCAGTGGCTAGAGAATTATGTTGAGTCCATTTTTTTTACCATCCGCTTTGCCATCCGTTTTTCCCTATCGTAATCTGGCTTGAATTTGGCTCGGAGAGTCAGCAAGCCATAGCTCGCCTGTGGCTTGGTGAACTGACAACCAAGAATAATTGCTGAGCTTGTGTTTTCTTTTCTGCGTTGTTTAATTTAGCACTATATATCTATCTACAATGCAATAATGAAAGGTGCCAAAGACTGACGCAGTGGCACTAGCGGTACACGGCTCACTTGTGCACAGCTCATTAGTACACCGTTCTCTTGCGGGTGTAGCTCTTTCGGTGCATGGCTCTCTCATGTGTGGCTCTTTTGGTACACGCCTCTCTCATGTGCAGGTTTCTTGTGTGCGGCTCTTTTATGTGAGGATCTGTTTTGCATGCAGGCCTTAAATGCGTATATCTTTTGCATGTTGCCCTTTTGTATGTGTGATTTTAATTGATTTGTACATGTGTAATGTAACTAAATTGCTTACTTTTAGTACACATTCTGCTAGTTTATGTGATAATATACACTGCATCATATTTTAATACATGCCTTGTATGATTGGTTAACTATGATGTTTGTTCGATTTTTCTTTGTGGTGTCACACTATCTGAATGTTTATTTGTTGTTTACTTCTAGCATTTCGCAACACATGTTTGTTTACAGATACTATTACGCATGTTACATACCAAATGTCTGACCACTGATATTGATTAACTCTGGTTCTTGCTCGATTTTGTCTTGCTGTTGTTACTGAAAATCCGAAATTGCTGATTGTTGTTCATATACTCTGATGGAAAGCTTTTGGTGCCTTATCCCTAATAAAAGAGCGGCGCCCACTTTTTTGTAAATAAATTTTTCTTCTCTCCTTACCTTTTCTTCCATTTCTTTGTTTTTATTATTTTATCTCATCTTCTTTGTTAACTTTAAACATGCAGGGCGCTACTATAGGCAAGTATCGCAACTACACATGGCGACATTTTACAGCTCTGGATTTTTCTTGCATCTTGGCGGTCCTCTTTCTCAGCCTGCTCCACAACTTGAACTGCATGCAGCTTAACTGCCTTCAGAGTATTTGTTTTCCTCTTGGCCGACCTTTAGGTTTTGCTGTGTCCACACAAACGTTTGTCAGCGGATCCCTTGCTATGCGTGAATGTGCAGATATCTCATTATTAAAGTATGCCATTACTGATTGTAGCATAATCGGTTGAACATTAGCAGGTAGGTTGCAAATGCCGTTTTCAATCGTATTGAGTGTGCTACTGATAGTATCGACTGAACCATCTTCAACTATTCGTTCTTGCTCCTCTTGTAGTGCTGTTGCATTCGTCGTATGTTTTATCGGGATAAGCCAATGAGTGGCGATGTCAGATGGCAGCAGCCATTTGTTTACATCACTCGGGTACATTGACTGGTGGGCAGCAACTATATGGACGCACACCAAACCGAACTGCTGCTGCCAATAACATGAACATTTCCACTTGTCTCCTGTGACAGAAACTCATACTTTGTATTTGTCATAGTTCACAACCCATCCCTAGGAACTATCCACCGCTGCTGTCCTTCTTTGTATATGTTGCAAGTATCTCAGTATTAAGGTAAGATGTAAACTGACCCTGCATGACTTGGGCAAATTCTTTTGGCACCCATTGTAATTGTGCATGACCTTCAATACTAAATTGGCAAAATATGTTTTGAATATATTGGTTGGTGTATGCGCAGCTGAGTTTTGCAAAATCCTCAATCCTTTTGCAGGTTTTATTCATGTGGAACCGAATGTAATGTTTCAGTGCTGCATGAACTCAGCAGCACTAGAAGTTGTCCAGCCAAGAGTTTGAATATATTTGGTGTGTGCAAAGGTGAACTGCTTGTCTGTGGCCAATATCTTCTTGATACCCTTCTTGATGTTTGCTGGGAAAACATTCAAGAACTGCTGCTTCATAATCTCATAGCAATCAATGTCATCAATGCAGAGTAATGCTGAGAATGCTCCCTTACAGGCATCCAAGAAGTTGAGCTTGATTGTTTTGTCCAAGTTTGAATGCACAGCCAGTCCCAGATCACAGAGTCTCTGTACTACTTGAGTGTGCTCATCACTCCCTTGCTTGATCTTTGCCACTGCTGTTGTTAGGTTGCCTGCTTTGTGGAAGCGGCAAAGTAAATGTGGTACCTTTGGAAGCCTGTTGCGTAAGGCATTAGCAAGTGAAGTATCTGCGTCTGTGAAGATAGACTTGAATTGTTTTCCATAGAAATGAATAATACGATCCAATACCATCTTGTATGTCAACATCATTTCATTGAAAATTATAGCTTGAAATATTGGAACAATATTCTTTGAAGCAGTCTTGACAGCAACTTGGATTACTGGCATGCCGCACTTTAAAATTGAGTAGGTGGCATCCATTGCCAGCACATCCAAGACTCCCCATTTAACAAGCTCATGTTGAGCTGCTGTTACCCAAGAGATAATATGGGGAATTGCAATGCCATTTTCTTGAGCCCAGGATATCCGTGTAGTTCCACCTGCCTGTCTAATATGTTCTAATGCATGCTCCACTTCTGTTGCTCCATTAATGTCACCACGATTCTCTCTGGCTCGGTAGACATGTCGCCAGATTGCCTGCTTTTGAGCTGGAGACAATGCTGAATAGGATGCTTGAAGACTATTAACCAGTCTTGTATTGCAATGGTTCACATCCATCAGCCTGTCAATGACTCTCATCATCTCAAGGTGCAATGTCAGCTCCTTGTTTGCATCAGGCAGGCTAGGCAGGTTGGTGTGCACATGATGCACAGTGCACACCTTGGTTTCCAGCTCTTCATGCAGCTGACCCTGCTGGTAGTACAGCTTTATCTTGACTCGCAAAAATGCTTTACAGCCACCAATGAGCGAATTACTGCTTTTCGTCTGCTTTTTTGCTGGGCCTGTACTTGCTGGTTTGCCAGTATCCACCTGGGTCTCCTTATGTAACTGACAGCATAATACTTTAACCAGGTGTGTTGGCTCGCCTTCTGGTTTTGCCTTGCAGGAGGAGCACAGTTCTTCCAACTGACAGTCTGTGCACATGGATTTCTTGGGTTTAACACCCTCTGTTTTATCGATAACAAACATGTAGCCAGTTCGTGCTCCAAATCTGTCTAATATATACAATATAATTAGCAATAGATATTAATGCTTTGTGTTTGCCAACTGTTAAATGGATAGCTTACCTGAATCTTGCCTGAACATTGCAAATGTGTTGTACTTTTCCTTATTGAATATGTTCAAAGTTTCCTCGGTTGGCTTGTCTCCAAACTTGCTGTAATAACCAGCAATGCCTTTGAAAAGCAGAAGATATGAATCAACTGCATACAATGGCTCTCCGGTTTTTGACTCTAGAACTGCAAAGCCAATTACATGGTGCAGGGTTGATATGAAGCTCTTCAATCCCTTTATCAGCACAGCATTGGATGCCTGGGCTGGTGCCGCTATTGGATCAGGCAGCGGCTGATTGTTTGTGAACAAGGCTTGAAGTTTAGCAAAATCAGCCTTCACAGAAATGGAAGACAATGTGTCAACAACTGGTTCATTGTCCAAAATAGCCATTAGGACAGCCTTGATCTGGCTCAGAGCAACGCTTGCAGCTTGATACGTGGTGGTAAACATTTGCATATTTTATACTTCAAAATAGTTAGCGAAAAGAAGAGAAAATTTTTTGTTAACAAATAAAATGTGCAAAACAATGGCTCTGTTGATCATTTCCAGTAATAATTTTACAAAAATTACACCAAAAATCTGGTAAGCCAAAGATAGAATATCAGCATTAATGACAGAGTATGTGCCGTTAAAAGAACATGCTAATTATGTAGTAGTTTAAACATTATAAATTGTAAAAGCAAGAGCATGATTATATTAGATGTGTTTTATACAAAAAATATTTGAATGTATAAAGTTTATCAAAGCATAATAAACAATATGTACAATAATAAATACACAGCACACAGTAAACCTGTACACAAGAAATCTGCGTACAGAAAAAGCTGCGCAAGAGAACGGTGTACCAACAGGCGATGCAAGAGAACGGTGTACCAATGAGCTGTGCACAAGTGAGCCGCGCACTGCTAGTGCCACTGTGTCAATCTTCAGCACCTTTCATTATTGCATTGTAGATAGATATATAGTGCTAAATTAAACAACGCAGAAAAGAAAACACAAGCTCAGCAATTATTCTTGGTTGTCAGTTCACCAAGCCACAGGCGAGCTATGGCTTGCTGACTCTCCGAGCCAAATTCAAGCCAGATCACGATAGGGAAAATGGATGGTAAAGCGGATGGTAAAAAAACGCTCTCTTAAAAGAGATACTGTCATCTATCGAGACACAAACGAATGGATCCATGCTGAGGGATCAAACCACGACAGCCTGACACTGACCATACCATAACTTGTTGTTTGAATATAAATATTACAATTTGTGATTTTGATAAATTATCGTTTGTGATTCGGTGTGTTTTAATTAATATGCATACAATGTTTAATACAGTGTTTCGCAGCGTTGCGGTTGGAGGAAGTTATGCTTGGAGCCGGGGAATTACACGCCGAATTGTATTGAGCACTACCCAGCTACAAATCAAACGAAACTTCCAAAGCTCAGCTATATTAAGCACAACACAGCTCCATCTTGAGAACAAAAAACTCGCCAGTTTGCTGCCATGGGACGCTGGAAATCCAAAACCCAGGCCTCTGCTTGTGTTATTGCAGGCAGCACGCCTGGTCCGCCACCTAAGCGACCCCAGTCATCCACCGCTCTATTTGTTCGACGCTCGTATGGATCCTCCTGACACATCCATCACCTTTGACTCTGCACTCAAAGACCTCATATACGTTGTTCGCCCGTATGTCCAAAACGTAGCATACAAACGCACCATTCTACTGCCTCAGACTGTACTTGTTATCCAAAGTCTGCTCAAAAAGCACAAAACGCAAAACACGCATGCTCTCACCATGGGCTGCAACAAAAATGTGCTGCTTGTTGCAAACGAAGAAATACGCATTGCCTGTTACAAGCATATACATGAGCTAAGAACAAAGCTGCCGTGGGCCAAATGTGGCATGGCGCCCTCAGACTTGCTTATTATTCAGCAAATAGGACGGCTTATTGACCATTTCCATAACAAAAATGGCCAGATAAGCGACTTTGTGCCAAGCATTGACCAGCACATCGAGCGCACACCAGAACAGTCGGCTCATGCCGCCACATATGCGTATTTACGTATGGTTACATATCCCAAATACCAGCCGCCCATTAACCATTTGCAAACCATTGTTGATGCATTGGCTCTTGTTGATGGTATTCTCGCAACACACTCATTTGGATTTACTGTCACTGACTACATGGCGGAGCATGACCCTAAATCGAAACAAAAGCGCAAGGATCAGAGACGAACAGACAAACTGAAACATATGACTGAATGTGGGAAAGCTCACAAATGGAAAGCCCCACATCAAAGATAGGCTTTACTCCCAGATGTATACATCAATAAATCATCGTCAGAACATTATATGCATTTACTGGTTATAAAATGGCCAGCATCTGCCTGCCTTTTCACTAAATTTCACATACTTACTATAACATCTCAAATATGAACTTTGCTTTGCTTGCTACCCTTGCTTTGCTGCTGGCTGCCACTGTTGTGATGGCCAGCCCTGAGACACACAAACATAAACTGGACAGATGTCGTCGCCAGTGCCATGGCCACAAGAAGCACAAGGAATGTGTAAAGCGCTGCATGCACTAAACACAGGCATTTTACAGCTAGCTTTTAGTTAGCTTTAAAGACTCAATATAGTGAAATTAATATAAACTTCACACTGTTGAAAAATTATGCAAAATTGTTAGATAGCACCATGAGCCAGCCACTGGTTAATCATACTAAATGCATTAACTGGCTGATCCATTGGAACCATATGCCCTGCGTTATACACCTTAAGGAACGTCAAACCATTGCTGGATTTCACCTCGCCAGCCTTTTCACTGCCCACCAGCCACGACTCATCACTTGCACAATTAAACTCATTCTGTCCGCTCCACTTCATTTCTTCCAGTGTGGACTTTATGCCATACCAGTTGCACAGCCAGTCCGCGTCGCCATTATACACAAGCGCCAAAACACCAGCGTCCAGCAATTTGGCCAGCTCGCCATCATAGCTCCGAATCATATCAAACTCTGTGAAAAACAACTCTTGCACATTTCTTGAGCACGAATCATAGCTGCCCACCCGAGCATTCAGTGTCTCTTGCACCCATGTTTGGTTCAAAAGCTCGCCCACAAATCCTGCATTGGCATAACACAATGGCTCGACCTCACACTTTGCCCGCACATCGTATGGATTGACATCTGGGTTGTCGTAGCCAAACATACCTTCAAGAACCGTAAAGCAGTAGTTTGCCGCAGTGCCACATTTGGTTTCATCATTGGTCAAAAAACAGTTGTCGAGCATTCGCGAACAAAATCCATAGTCAACGTCCATCTGGTCGCACGTCTCTTGCGAGAATATAGGATCATATGTCGAATTACACGCCATTTTAGACAAGTACTTGAACTGGTTCTGTGGGTTGATCTCGCCGTTTCCAATACCAATAGACTTTAATGGTATTTGCAGCTCCCGAGTTGAATGTGCGTTGTGGTCCACAATTGCTGACCCGATTGCTGGAACATAATGACCTGCAAATGACTCGCCAAACACATGCAGTTCGCTTGTATGGTACTCTGGAAACGACTCATAGAACATTTGCAACATTTCAACAAAGTCATTTGCCGCTGCAGTTGAGTTTCCTACAGGTGTGCCGTACGAAAATCCGGTACCAATGGGCTGGTCGACAAACAGCATATTAGCGTTTTGGTTCCACCCATACGGATTGGGCATTGTGCTGTTGCTATTGTCTGCGACAAGACACGGACCAACGGCGGTCAACAGGCCAAGCATGGAGCTACAGCCTGGACCGCCATTCAGCCACACCAGTAATGGCATGTCTTGGCCTTTAGTCTGGTTCTGCGCTTCAAAAAACCAATAGAAAAAGTGTTTGTCGTCAGCCGTGTCCAAATATCCACTCATTTGCTTCACGCCCGCATTGCACAACTCGTCGATATTCTGGGAACAAACTTGGTATTTTGGCAAAGGATGATAGGCTATGCTACTCGAGATTTCAGGATTTACTGCGCGACCCAAATTCTCAGTTCCCAAAAAAGCAGAGGGAAGGCCCAGCGCTTGCAACGCGCAAATCGTAACAGGAGTTATAAAACTAGTCAGCTTCATTATTTAAAGAAAATATGTTTGGAAAACACACATTTAGAGAATGGTGCTGGTGGGGTATTTAAATAACAAATCTATGTATATGCACTTTCACACTGTATGCGTATGTTTGCATAGAAAATCCGCGTTCTATTGTACTCACTATTTTTTGAAGGTTGACACGCCTGGAAATTGACGTTTACAATAGCTTGCACATCACATTTGACATGTAAGCATTATAAATCACAACATTTAAATGTGTTTAACAGTGTCTGCCATGCACAACCGCCTGAAAATTATTGGAAAAATAATGTGGCATTTATTATTACGGGTGTTTGGTAAAGAAATTAACATGCGATTACAAAAACTGGCAGACAATAATACAATAAGTGTCACGGCCGTCACCTGACATTCGACGTTTTGGTCATATGCGCAATCCGCAGATGACGCGCATGACGGCCCCCAGGCCCAAGCCTGTTCTCAGAACAGTGGGCTGGTTTTATCACGAACTGATGGACTATTTAAAGGCCACCAGTTCGCCAGTCTTTTCAATAGTTTTCTTGTGAAAATATTAAAGTCTTATTGTTCTCATTTTGATACTCGCTTGATAGTGGTTAGTGTGTGACAATAAGATCAGCTTGATAGTCGTATAATACCAGACCATGTAGAATATCAAAGAAAACTTGGGTCAAGTACCTTGTTGGTTAATATTTGTTGACATCAGTAGAGTGTGTAACAGAACTGCACAAAAAAGGCATGGGTGCAGTGCTAAGAATATCCCACTATATGCAACAAGAGACATATTCAACAGACATATGCAGCAAGGCCAAATAATGCAACTCCACTGCAACCAAGCTAATAAAAAACAAACAACATTTTACTCAAGAAATATTATCTATTAAATTAGCAGGCTAGCGACTCAATGTCCCTTCCTCCCATTTTAACATGCAGTCAAGACCAGTTTGGAACAACCAGTTGGACAGGCCAGCCGGTGGCGCAATGGTGCGCAAGCGAGGTTTTTGCAGATGCAATGGCTCAAGGACCTCGTCGCGACGCAGCGTAGATAGCCTGGATTGCTCAGACAGCACAGTCTGGGTGGAAGCCCGCAGCGGCGTAGGGTCAGACTGCAAGACCTGAGCAATTGACGCTGGGCGGATTGATGCAGACTCAGGCGGTGGCGGCAACGGCAGCTCTTCCCAGCCCACAGGCTCACCCGTATCAGACTCGCGCTGCACTGCCAGCACATTGTCCTGGTAAAATGTCCACAAGTGCTGGAAGCCCCGCTGTTTAATGCGCAGGCGCTGCGCCAGACAGCGGAAGCATGGGCGGTGGATGTAGTAACCCACTAGGTTACCACAGCCCAGACATGCAATGTCCTGCACGTGGCAGTCACATGGGCCAGCTGGTGCCAGGTCAAAGCGGCGAGCATGGTGTGTCAGGGAGCTACACGAATGGCAGCCAGCATCAATAAGCATGTCGGCCACTGGTGGAGCTACCGGCTGGTGCACTACAGCGCAGCCCAATGGCGGCAGGTCTGTCGAGAAACAGCGAATGGCCGGCCGTGCCATTACAATTGCTTCCATGCCGCGTGAGCTCCACATTACATGGCAGTGCTTGCAGTGCAGCCGCCACACTGCCTGGAACGATGCCACCGATGACGTTGATGATGCTGTGGACGACACAGACTGTGTCTCTGACCGCATGGCTAAAATATAATTAATGTAATGGAGCTAAACTAAAAAAAAACTAGAGTGCATTTTTGCATATTAGGCTCCTGCTTATATGCGTTTGGTAATTACTGTGGGGAGTAAATGTGCTATAAATGCGCATTCTTCTGCCTCCCCACAGAACATACCAGCTCCTCCGCATTCATTCATTTTGTTTCGTGGGTATATTTAGAGGCAATCCCCGACAGCCCATCCACTGCCAGCATCGGCTCGCTGTCTTTGCCCTCTTGATCATCGTGGCCCAGCCCGCGGAATGCCCGTGCCAGCAGATGCTCTGCGCCTGCACTGCCCATGTACTGCGCAATCTCTGTGCTCCCGCCCTGCACAGTCACATCCCTGCTGCTACTTGCTCGTGGGTTGTTGTACCGCCGCGCCTGCCGCAGAGTGCCTGTCACCAGAGAAAAATGAGGCACATCTTCTTCATCACCCACATCATCGTCTGTACGCTGATCAAGTTCGTTTAGGAATGCATGAAAGTCTGTAATATAGTCGCCAGTCCACTCATGGGACCGCGACAATGCCAGCAGCAGCTCGTATGGCGTGACTACAGGCTGGTAAAAGTCTTTTGAGTCAACCAGCGAGTTTTCTGGGCATGCAACCAGCACATATGCTTCGATTTCAGGAAAGTTGGCCAGCTTGGCCACATTGAGCTTGCCCACCACAAACACATAAAACTTTTTGCCTGCACGCCGTATAAGCTGCTTTAGGGCATCGACCACACTCTGGTACCGCACTGCCGCCAGAGTTCCTACCACAATCCCCACCACATTGGCATCTCGCGCCCGCTGCACCATGTGGTACCGTCGGCTCAAGTGCCGGTTGACCCGGGCAGACTCTGCTCGAAGCGTACGGGTCTGCGGTGCATAGCTGAACGCCGACTGGCACCGCTGCGTCACCAACAGGTTTGTTAGAGTTAGGCTTTCCTCGCCCACATACAGCATTGTGTACTCGCCAATCGGATGCTCCAGCTCCCACAGCCGCCCTGGCTCTGCGGCATCCTCTGCACCAGGCACATACGCGCAGTCCTGCACAGCAATGCGGCTAACCACCACCTCTTTACAAACCCCACGCAGTGCTTTGCCAATGTCTTCCAGCGCATGTGCGTACTGTACATCGCTGACCAGCAGCACCCGGCTTCCCTCCAGCTCGGACTTGCACTGTGTACAGAGATCGGCCACATCCACTGCATCACGCCCGAACACATAGACTACTGGCAAGCGTGTGGTCAGACTGAGACATGTGCGTCCATAGTGCACCAATGCATCAGCAGCGTAGTGCTCTGCGGCAACCTCATCGACGCAGCAGCTGCCATACGATGTGTCGGCCAGTATAAACACACGCGCTTCTGTACGCTCCTGCAGTGCTGCCGACACAAGTGTAGAGTCAGCCAGCAGCTCATCAGGGAACTGCAGAGCTACTCGCAAGTACCCGCCCTCTGCGATATGCGCTGCAGTGCGATCCACGTCATACAGCTCCACTGCCTCTGCCACAGTGTGTGCAAACTGTTTGCTGGGCTCTACATTGCGTTCCAGCACAGCGCTGCCGTCGTTGTCGATTGCAACGGGGTTATTCACTTGCGACATTACTAACCACTTAATAATTACACTCGCAAAAAAGAAGAGAGCGTTTTTTTACCATCCGTTCTACCATCCGTTTTTCCCTATCGTGATCTGGCTTGATTTCGGCTCGGAGAGTCGGCGAGCCACAGGCGAGCTATGGCTTGGTGAACTGAACCAAGAATAAATCAAGCCAGATCACGATAGGGAAAAACGGATGGTAAAACAGATGGTAAAAAACGCTCTCTTAAAAATAGGAGAACTCTTAAAATGAGATATAATTACTATCCTTAATGCCATAATAAATCTTGACAGACAGGTTTCCTGAGCCCATCATTGATTTAATCTTGATCGACTGTTGTTTGTTCCAAGATAGCCTTGCTTCTTTTTTACTTTAAATGCGACATTGTACTTTGCCTTTATATATTTTACGGTTTGCTAAAACGGCGGTGTCCACAGTCGAGGTGGAAGGAAGGAGGGGAGGACTTTAGAATGCGCTGGCATGGAACAGTGCGACTAGGACATTATTGTCGAACTGAACCCATTGTACCAATTATATATTCACACCTTCCTGTTCCGTTCACTGTGCTTCGTAATTCCGTTGTATTCCCAGCGCGAAGGCTCACAACATGCACAACACGACGAGCTCCTGCTCCCTCAGTACGACCGACACTACGGAACAAAAGCGATGCTGCAACGAGTCGGTTAAGCGTGAACGTAGATTCACGCAACGTTGGCGCTGCGATCCACGCCTACGATATGCGTCGAGAACACATAGCGAACAATGTACAAGTGCTCAATAACATGGGGCTGTTGGCGGGAGACATGCGGCGGTTTCATTTGGAGCTGCGGCGGGCGGTAAAGTCGCTAGGCACAGACGAGATGGCAGCAGCGTATGCGGCGATTGTACGAGTTGTCGAGGATATGCACACATGGAACATGCGAGTGGGTGCGACAGAGATTGCCGCACATGTGTTTGCGCTGCAGCGGCTGGGCCGGCACGAGCAGGCGATTGGTAGGTGGCGGAAATGCGTGGATCAGAACTATGGCACTTCTGGATCAGAGCCGAATGGACAGCCCACCGTTCGCTTGTTTCCGCAGACCCATACATACGCGTTGGATGCTGCAGTTGCGTTGAAAAACGCACACGTTGTGCGCGACATCTACGAAACAGCCATACGTGTGATAGACAAACCACAGGATTCTAATACAGAGGATCGCCTGTCAGTATCACGCAGACAATTATTCTGGGCCGTTTTCCCGACAAACACATGTGAGTCTCAGAATGCGGACATCCAAGTGGGCAATGGGAGTAGGCGGGCATGGGACCCTGCACGACTGGGCTCGGTGTTTCTGGCCAACGTGTACAAAGACGCATGTCATTGGGCGGGCACAGACCACGAACTGTTGTCACGCATCATGATGTACCTGATTCGAGCCTTGTTCTCCGAAGGCCAGCGACGGCGGGCCGTCGACCTGTACATATCTCTGATAAACACTCGCAAAACGAGCAACTTGATTCGACCATTAGTAACCCGGGAGATTCTATGCGAAGTAACTTTTGGCCTGTGTCGAAGTGCGCGACTAGACGAGGCATACAAACTACTGACGTCAGCTCCCAGCGAGCACCGCACACTGTTTGCGTGGAACGCGTACTTTGACGGTCTCTCAAATGCCATCGCGAAGCCGCAACATGGGATGGCACAAGTTGGCGCCAAACAAAAAGCGCTGGATCGACTGCGATTGGCGATTCGGGAGATGGAGACACGAGACGGAATCGAGCCTGATCTCGTAACCCGTACGATCTGGCTACGAGCTTGTTTTCGGAGCGGGCAGTGGGCAAAAGGTGCCAAGTGGTTCCGATCGAACTTTGAAATTATGCAGCACGACCCGGTGTGCTGGGACACAGTTGTACGCGGTGCACTTGGGTCGTGCGGTGCTGCCCAGGAGACCGGATGGCAGCTTATTAGCGACATTGTGCAGCGAGCCGAGAGCCGTGTATTGGGGGTTGATGATAGGATGTTAGAGACTGTGTTGCAATGCATGCTTGAGCATTTGGCAAATGTGGATGCTGAGTTTGTGCCAGACGAGGCACTGCTGCGGCGGATACTCGAGTGGGTGGAGGCCAAGCAGCCACTTGTGCGCCCACCCGTATTTGCCATTACGATTAAAGCTCTGCTGCGAGCAAACCGAATACAATGTGCGCTTGATTTGCATGCCCGCATGGCGCGTGGCTCGATGTGGCCAGCAAAGTCGGTCAACTGCATGATCGTCGCAGCCCTTGCCAGCGACAATACATCATACGCGAGTGCACGCGAGTTTATCGAGCGTAGCTTGCCGCGCCAGCACTTTGTAGCTACATATTTTGTGCTGTTCAAACGCGCAGCGCATGCCAAGCGGTACGCGCACATGTGGAACATATTTGACACACATTACCCGGAAATATGTGTGCCGCAAACACCCACCCAGTCAGAGTACGTGACTCCGTTTCCAGATGCTGCCATGTACAATACGGTCCTTCGCGTTACGCGGGAGTATGGTGATGTGCACGAGCATAAACGGCTGCTCGATCGCATGCAAGTACATATTGGCGTTGTTTCAGACTCGATGCCGCGGGCTGCTCAGCGTATTGCAAGTGTGTATGGGTATTATCGTAACCGACAACAGGATCCGCCTCCGTGCTAAATCCAACAATCTAAAAATACAATAAATAGACAATTGCATTTTGCTTTTATAATTTATTCATCCATGTTTTTGCTACATTTAGCCAAACAACACAATAGAATAAGCGCTGGATTGTACAACTAAACAATCAATAAAATAAATCAATGTATAATTTCAATTTTTTACAAAACGCCTACGTCCACACCAAAGCTGGTGCACAGAAATAAATAAATGTGGTTTCCACTTAGGGCTCAAAGATATCTGATTCGATAGAGTCCAGGACGCGTAATATATCTGCAGCATCCGGGCGTTTGATCGGGTCGGGATCAACCATGTCGCGCAGCAATGCCTCGACGTTTACAGGCAACAAATCGCCTGACAAAAAGCGGCGGAACTCACGAGGCGCCGCCTTTCGGCTCTTCAGCGTACGACGCCGGCCCAATGGCTCGTGTCTGCTCAGACTCACGCTGCGCGCAAGCCCCGACGCCGGCTCAACAGGCGACGGCGGCACCGTTGCATGCACGCCCGCAACAGGCGTTGTCTCCTGCAACGTTGCAATGCTGTGCCGTTCCTCCCACTCCCAAAACGCTCCCCTCGCCGCATGCAGCATCTGCTCCACCGCGCTCTTCACCGTCGCGTACGGTTCGCGTCCGCTTACAAACAGCGTATACAAAGTCACACCCAATCCGTATATGTCCATCTTGTGCAGCTCGTCGTTTGTCCACGCTTTGCTTGCTCCAAGCGCTTCGGGCGCGCTATACGGAATTGTCCCGCTAAAGTCTGTATATGCCGGATACGAGTCTGGATCAAAGCTCGCAGTTGTTTGTTTCAGTGTATCTAAAGCTGGCGCGGCAAATTTTGTTGCTGTGAAATCGGCCAGACGCACATGCCCTTGGCTGGTAAGCTACAAATGCACAACCGCAAATAGATGTTGCACAAGTTTTAGTTGTTGCATGCATCATTGTTGCTGAGGGCATACAAACGCTCTTGGAACAATCGTGCTTGCTGCATTGCTGTAAAGAAAAGGCTCAATGCTGCGCAAGGCCAGAATAGATGACAAAGTACTTACCAGTATGTTGTGGCCCTTGATGTCCATGTGCGCCATGCCGGCGGCCTTGAGTGCCACAAGAGCTGTGGCCAGCTGACGCGCCCACACGAAAAACAGCTCTGCATCCATGCTCAGCCGGTTCTCGAGCATCCACGACCAGCATGGCCCGCGCTCGCAGTACTCGAGCACCAGCGCCCATTCGCCTGCACCGCTAATCACCTGTGCCGCCACTTTGGGCCATGCATGCACCTGGGTCTCGCCCTCATCGCCGCCCAGCGTACTCAAGTCCACCAGCCCGAAACACCCGACCAATCCAAAGCACCCGGCCGGTTGTGGTCCTGCCTGCCACAGCCCCGCTGCCTCAATCACTCCCAGCTCGCGCGCATCCAGGTTGTTTGCGTGAGGTATTTTGATCGCACACTTGCGATTTTCCGATGCCGTACCGGCTTCGCTGAGCATTCCAAGACAGACCGTTGAGTACTGGCCCCTGCCAATCACCTGCGTGCGGTCCACATGCACCGTCAGCTCGCCCTGCGGCATCGCGAGCTTTTCTGTTGCGAGCTTCTCCGCTGGCACGAGCTTCTCGTCGGGCGTGCTTGGCGCTGTCGGCGGCATACACCGGCTGATGTCCAGCTGCGGAAGCCCCGTGCCTGTACCTGTTGTGCTGATCGCTGCCTTGCTCTTTATCGACGCCGCAAAAAAGTGCCTGCCATCATGTGTCATATCCGCCATCCTGTCTTTTTATTCTCTATAGCCCACAGCTACGTGTTTGTATGTGTCTGTATAGCTTTACGCTATCTGCCACTATAGCACTAAAAATGTGTGTGGGATAAAACTGCGCCTTCTCGACTGTGGCTAATATCAGATATCTCACGCACCAAAATTAATGTGTGAATATACCGACTGTTGAATATATAAACCAGAGTTCCAAAAGGGAAGAAAAATAAATGCCAAAAGCGTGTGGGAAATGCCAAAAACCGAAAAGGGGGAGAGCACAAGGCAAAGTTCAAGGGGGGAAGAGGATGTCTCAAACCAAGCCAGTCGGAACCACCTCGAAAAATAGCCAAAAGGTAATAATGATTCTTAGTTTCGCAAAGAAGAAAGGTGGAAAAGAGAGAGGGAAGCAAAGTAGCAAAGTGCGGCCAAAAAAACGGGGAGGAAAGTCTCCCCTTTCTGAGTCCAATGGGGAGGGGTGTTCTTTTTTTGGCCCAGGGAGAAAATTTTTAGGTTGCTAGCACCAAAGATGTCAGATGATGATGACGAAGGCCTGGTGCGCCGTTGGAAAAATGCGAATAATCCACCGGCCAATATCCGAGGCTGTGTGTGATTGGCCAGGTGGCTGATGGCAAATCATCAGGGTGGCCCGTGCGCAACCCAGATTTTCATTCAGTCTGCAAAACCAAATTAAATTCTACCCGGGTAAATGACAGTGGTTTGTTCTAATTGCAAGTATTTTGTTCTAGTTGGATAATACCAAATTCTGCAAATTAAATAAAGCGTATTACATAGGAACAACTGCACACACATAATCATAGCTCGTAAATAAAGCATGGGATAGCCTGAAGCTCTTCTGAAAATTGGTAGTTACATGTCCGGCTGATTTATTAAACAAGTAACTGACTATATCTTGCAGCCCGAATTTAAAAATTACGACAGCGTTTTAATATAGACAATAAACATTGCACTTTAATGATAAAAACATCGTACATCATTAGAAAGCAAATCGAATAAAATGACTCGTATTTCTAACAATACGGAGTAAAGTTAAACCACTGCATTTCAGCAGTAAACGGAGCCAGGTTCCAATCAACAGTTCCAGCCCATCCGCTAGTCTGCGAGCCATCCCAAATACCCATCCGTGCCCGCGTCGCATCCGACGGAAACGCCATCTTGTCCTTGGACAGCGTCCGAATAAGGTTTCCATTCAAATACCACTTTACACTGTTGTCAAGAAGCTCAATTGCATAGTTCTGGAACGACGTGGTCAAGTCCTCGCCTCCACCTTGACTCACGCCAAACACATGAGGCATAGCTTCGACTCGGTGCGCTTGCACATAGTACATGGTTTGCACATGCGTCGGGTCTTTGCCCACCCACTCAAAGTCAATCTCGTCAGCTGGCGCCGGCCCCAACAACAAAAGTGCCGTTACCACGCCACTCCCTGGGCCAATGCGAATCCGTGCTTCCACGCGGCCTTGGTGAAAGTCCCATGGATAGACCATGGTTGTTCCGCACGACTGAGTTAGCGTCCACACAACAGAGTTGCTTGTTTGCTGTGCGTTTTCGGGACACCATACAAAGCTAAACTTGCTCATCGCGTCAGATTTTGCGAAATCAACAAACTCGCTTTTGCATGTGTATGCTTTGTCGCTCGGCTCTTGAGATGCGGTTCCTAATATTCCTACTCCCGCCCCAGGTTCCGCTGTCTCTGTGGGTTCCGATGCTTGCTCGGAAGAGCTGGATGACGGCTGTGACGTTGTAGTAGCCGAAGAAGTTGTGCTGCTTTGGCTTGAGCTGGTTTCGCTTGAACTGGTTTCGCTTGAACTGCTGCTGCTAGCGCCATTGTTGTTATTATTGTTGTTGGCCGCGCCAAAGAACTGTGAAAGGTCAATAGCTCCGCTGCCAGCAATCAACGTCTCCAGTCCATCATTCCCCGTGTCCCGCTCCAAAACCGCTCTATACACACGCGTTGGCGACTGTTTTCTCGAAATAACCCGCTCATTTGGCGTGTACGGCCCGCCATAAACATCCTGTCCAAAAAATATCTCGCGCAAGCAAACGCCAAACCCACTCCCTGCTCCAGACACGCTCAGCGCGAATAATAAGAGACTAAGCAGAACAAACACCAACGCCATGAGTGCGATACAGAGAAACCACTAGTTGCTATACAATAAACACAAATAATTGAATAAGGAGGTTACAAAATACAGTACACTATACTCTTGTTTTCAGTTGGAAAGACGTGTTGATTTGATCAAACCGACTGGACGGAATATTGCATCAAGGCCGATAAGCTCTTTTTACACAAAATTGCAAAATTGAAATTAGTTTCTTCTTTTTCAACTATACCCTTTTTAATTTGCGCCTTTTTGTACATCCTACTAGGTAAGAGTGGGTCTTTTCAATGTAGCTTCGCAATGTGACAGCCAGCGGACTATACGCGTGAATCAGAAGACATGGTGCGATTGATTTTGTGCGATTGGCGGCACTTTGCACAGTTTCATTTGCATCGAGTTACGAAACCGCATTCCATAGTGTTTCATCGGAGCCTCTACACGTCCAAATCTTTTGCTGATTCGCAATTGAATACCCCTCAGCGCTGCAAAATCATATGCTAATTAGTCTATACCATCACTTTAGAAGCTGCAAGTTTTTTGCAATATGTCAACAGCCGGACGCAAGTTTCTTACCTCGATCAACTGGCCTGTGGTCAGCTCCGTGCTGTCCAAGCACACGGAGATAACCAAGTCCCTGGGCGTGTTCCGCAAGGGCTACGAGGAGGCCGAGCGGCAGCTCGTGCAGCTAAAGGAAGCAGACCGCGCGGTTGATTTTGCGCACTACCGCCGGGTGTTGAAGAACACTGAGATTGTGGACAAGCTGGAGAAGATGGCCAAGGCGCAAAAGGCGACCAAGGTGGATTTGGCGAGCCAGTTGGCAACGATTTCGGCGTTTGAGGCCAAGGCCGTGGCGTCGGCTGAGCTGTATGTGAAGGAGACGGAGGCGAACTTGGCGGACTTGAACGAGACGGTTACGAATATCGAGCAGACACGTCCGGTTACGCAGCTCACCGTGGACGATGTGGTGAAGGCGAAGCCTGAGATTGTCACCCGCACCGAGGAGATGGTCAAGAACGGACAGTTCACCGTTGATGGATATGATGAGAAGTTCCCTAGCCTGGTCATGATCTAAACGATGCTCAATAAACACCAGTTGTTTTTTGGTAATAAATAGATGTGCCACATACACTTGAAAATAACAAAGATGTTGGCATATTTTATGCATTTTGTTACCCCAATAAACTGGCAAACACTCAACAGATAAAAATAAGTTTACTGCATCTTGCGGCGAAGCGCAGGCGGTATGTATCTCTTTGGTCCATCAGCGGGCTTGGGCGACTCGGCCGGAGTAGCGGTAGGCACCGGAGTGGATCTGGCCGAAGAAGCGGCCGGAGAGGGGCTCGCAGACTCCATGCCCTGGCGACGGCTCGGCGGCACATACTTTGACTTCACCGGCGCCTTCGCCTCCGCCTCGCGCTCAAGGCGACGGTTCAGAGCCTCGTCATCCCGCGCCCGCTGCGCTGCCATCTCCTCGCGCAGCTGCGCCAGCTCCGCAGCCTTGGCCGCCTTTGCGCTCTCCTCACGCGCCGCGCGCTCCTCACGCTCAGCACGCTCCTTGGCCTCTGCGGCGTCCTTCTCCGCACGCATCAAGCGGTACTCGGCGATACGAGCATCGCGCGCCTCAGTCAGCTCGTCGCGCACGCGCTTGCGGTCTGCCGCCAAAGCCGCCGACCGGCCCTCGTCCAGCTGCGTGCGCACAGCGTTAAAGTCGTCAAACATACGCTGGAACCGCTTCTTTTGCGCCAAATCGCTTTGGTGCTTCTCCCGCGACTGCTCGAGCTGCGCCTTACGCGCCGATGCGTAGTTCTCGCTGTCGGCCTTCTTCTGCTTCTCGTAGTCGCCTTCCAGAAGCGGCTTCTCGTGCTGACGGTACGCACGCTCTGTGTGGTCCATGCGGCGACCCAGCACCTTGACGCGCGACTGCATGTCCTGCTTCTCCTTTTCGATCTGCTCAACCTGCATCTCCAACAGCCGCGAGGTGTCCATGGTCTCCAGCTCATCGATGCTCACGTTCAAGCCTGCCTTGAGCTTAATCGACTCGGCGAGCTTCTTGGCCTCGGCACGCTGGATAGCGTCACGCTCCTTCTGCATGCGCTCGGCCTCGCGGCGGCGCTGCTCCTCAGCCAAGCGCTCACGCTCCATCTCCTGCTCGCGCTGGATACGGATCGTGCGCTCGCGAGTCTCGGTGCGCTCTTTGCGGGCCAGGGCGTTCTCGATGATCTCCTTGCGACGGTCAATGACCAGCTTACGCGCATTGGCCATACGGTGCTCCTCGGCCATCGCCTGCAGCGCGGTGGTTACTGCCGCTGCCTTTTCCGCATGCTTCTCGGCCACAAACTCAGGGCACGCCACGCGCTGTGCGTTGGACAGGCAGATGGCCAGCGAGCTGAGCTGCGAGCGCATCAGGTCCGATGGCGACGCCTGCAGCTGTGCACCGTTGCTCAGGGACTGCGAGCTGTCAAATGGATCAGTGTCAAACACAGCCGAGCGTGTCTGGTGGTCGATGCGTAGCTGGAACTCACCGCGACGCGCTCCGTGCATGATAAAGCGCTCAATCTCTGCCGCCGACATCGTGTACGGCGCAGGGAAGCGGGCCAGACGGAAAATAAAGTCCAGCTGCACCGACGTGTACACCTGCGACAGCTGCTGCAGCAGACGAGTCAGGATAACGTTGCACAGCAGCGTACCGTACTTGGACACGTCATCGTTGGTAGCAATCTGCTCGCTCAGCACTGGGCTCAGCTTCTTGCAGATGGACAGCGGATGGAACTGCTCCTCGACCAGGTCGTACAGAGGACGCAGCTCAGGCGACACACGCGCCAGCACATCATTGCCCACCAGGTCGCTGATCAGGCTGACGCGAGTAGGCGCCGAGCTGAGGAACAGCAGGTTGGTGAAGCGCTGCGTGCGGTGCTTGTTCTCCTTGGCCGCAGTAGACAGAACGCGCGACGACGACTTGATAATGGGCACAGCCAGGGTCGACAGCAACACGTTGTTGGCCACGCTCTGCAGCTGCTCCTCAGTGAAGATCTTGGTCTGACGGTGGATAAAGTTGTAGTACCGGTGCCACGCTGCCGCCAGGAACAGCGGGTTCTTGGCCACGTACATGATGCGCGTCAGCTTCTCAAAGTAGTTGGCCATCGCTTGCGGCTTGATAGGGCGCTTCGACTGCTGAATGAGGCTATGGATGTCCTCAATGGCATAGAAGCACTCTTGCCACAGCTCCATCTCGGTAGCCGTGTTGAGCTGGTGAAAGTGCGTGTCCAGGAACAGCTGCACCGTCTCGGGGTTCGACAGGTTGACCGAGTTCTGCTGGTGCGCGTACTTTGCAATCGTCTGCAAGTGGTTGCGCAGCAGCTCGCACAGCCGGTGGAACTCGGTCTTGCGCTCGTACGTGCGGCAGAAATCAATCGCCTTGTTCGAGATGCGCTGGTACAGCGCCTCGAAGCGCACATTGTTGCGCAGAATGTCCAGCAGGTTGCGGTACGCCTCCCACAAGAACTTGAGCCACGGCGTCACCACAGCGCGGTCCGCGCGGTCGCGGTTCTGCTCGCCGCTGACCAGGCTCAAAATCATGTTCTCGGGCGTCTCGGCCTCGTCGAGGTCCTCAATCGACCCGACCGCCGACTGCTCAACGTTGCGCTGCGCCTCCGTCACTCGCTGCGTAATGTTCTCCAGCATCGTCTCCACCACAGCGCCCAACGACTCGGGGCTCGTGTGCTGCACAATGTTGCGGTACTGCATCAGCCCGTCCTTGAGCTGCTTGCCGCGCCGCTGCTCCACGCACAGCTCGGCAAACTTGCGGATAAACGGCTCTGTGCTTGCGGCATTTGCGTTGCGCAGCCGCTTGCTCGTGAGCGCCTCGTACAGCGTGTCCAGCGCCGTCACTGGCTGTCCAACATTGATGAGCTCTAAATGTGTAATAGTGTGTAATCAGCTGACAATTCTTCTCATGGAATTCACAGATTAAACAATGTTAAATTGGCCAGATGAACTTACCCTCTGCACGTCGCAGCACGACCTCAGGCCGCGGCTGATGATAAGGCGGTGCCATTTTAAGTTTTTGCTTTCGAATCCGACTGTATAAATCCTTTTAAAAGCGCGCTAGCCTTGGAAAATGGTAGAAATGGCAGCAATAGATTAAAGCTGAAAAATAACCAAGTAGCCAAAAAGCGCTAAATAGAATCGACGAGAAAGAGCAAGACTGCAGCATTCGTTTTGTGGATGGGGGTGTATTGGCCCAAATTCAAAGGGGAAAATTTTTAGCACAAAGGGTGAGTTCGATTACACTGATCTGAGCTCAGGATCAAAGTCTTGGTTTAAAACTACAAGTTATTTTGCCACACGCTGCCTTCTGCTGGATGGAGTCCGGCTTGTGTCGGCATATCTTTGACGAGTGCGTCGAGCAGCGCCAGGGACGCTACTTTGGTCATTTGCCGACTCATTTCAGGGCTTATAAACGAGTTGCCCTCGCGGTCTGCAAACACCATAAGCGCACACGCCGCGCGGACCGACTGCGGCTCATCGCCCTTGCGACCTGTCGACACTCGTGCCAAGTGGAACAACATATGGCTCTCCATCTCCAGAGCCGCCGCCTGCGGAAACTCCTTGCGCACCCGGTCCACCAACCCCTCGTTTGCATCGTAAAAGTCAGCACCAGGCCGGCCCTGCGACCCGTAAAAGCTGTCTGCATTTCCAACAAGTCCTCGAAACACACGCTGCGCACCCACTCCTTGCACCATCTCATTCACCACTCCCTCAGTCAACACAGTGTCAGCATCCACATTTGGCCACAACACATACGCGTCTTTCTCGCTTGCATCGTCAAAGTACGCATAGTTGCGGGTAATTCCAAACGCCCCGTCGCCGATAATAATGTCGCCAGTTTGTGCTCCACTGATGATTGATCCACACGACCCAAATCGAATAATTGCAAGCGGCCCATCGACTACCATTCGTGTTTCACGCACGAAAAAGTCCATCATTGGCGAGCCCATCCCGATGGCCACGATGCTTACGGGCAACTGCTTGTACAGTCCTGTTATTGTGAGAAACCCACGGTGCGACTGCTTGGTCATCAGGATCGTGTCCAAATGCTGGGATATCGCGTGTGCTCGCTGTGGATCGCCGACTGTTATTATACGGTTTGACACTTCGCCCCTCTTTGTCTCTACGTGATAGGTACGTCCGTCCAGGCTGGTCGGCCGGTTGGCACTGTTCATTTGTTCTTCTGGCATTGCGCAAGTGGTAAAAATCAAAACAAAATTATTGACAAATTAAATGATCGGAAAAGAAGGGCGTTGCGGAAATTGCTGATTGTTTTTTCCGCATTGTCCGGTATCCGTGGGACAGCCCGGTGACCTGGGGAAGTTCGTGTCACCTGTGACATGGATCAGTCAGTTCCGATTCAAACCCTCTTTGCTCAGCTGTCTTTATTTTCGCAGATGTCCACAAATTAGCAATTGTTCGGCAGGCACGTGTAATCAGGTTGTTCTTCACAAACATATCCCACGTGGTTGAAACACGAAGGAGCCAGATCAGTAAGGTGACCACAGGTCATCAATTACCAGTTGCAGCTGCCAATATCGTTGAATAAAAACTATAATTTTCTTATTTGTCCAAAAAATAAATTTTAAAATCATCCCACATTTCCAGTGTACGAGAAAGTGTGCTCTGCCCATACCAAAGCCGCATCCACCACAATCTCCAGTGACTTGGCCCATATCAGCACTGAAGTGCGGACGCAGTGGTGTTATGTGACCACGCGAGCGGCGATCCAGTGCGCACTGCTCCCTCCGAGTCAAACGCGGCACGATGAATTGGACTGCCGATTCTCATCGGAGCGGCCAGCGGAGATGTTGTGCGTGCGGGAACCGAGAATGCAGCAAATAGCGGAGCAGAGGCGGAGGCTGGAAGTGACACGGGGCGACCAATGCTGGCAGCATACTCCGCCAGAGGCGACCCTGCGCACAGGCTGGCATCGCTGGCCAGCGGCATGAATGCCTGATGATACGACGACGACAGCGGCGGTGAAGCGGAGGCCATTGACATGCTCCAAGGCGCATCTGCAAAGCTGCCGCCGTGCCAGGCCACCTCCTGGTACAATGGCAGCTCGGGCTGCGCGCCGTGCATCGGCAATGGCTGCTGCATGTACGGTGATGACATGCCGTCGCGGCCAGCTGACGATGCGCCAAACAGTGCAGCCGACTGCGCCATGTAGCGGCGCGTATCTGCCGCAGACGGCGCAGCAAACCGGGGCGACTCGCTGCTCGGCTGCCCAAACGACAGACGCCGCGGCGCACGCAGCTCAGGCGAGTCGATCGGACGTGTCGGCAGAGTGTCGCAGTCGTCATCGGCGATGGCTGGCTCAGCAGGCAGCGCCAGCTTAAAGCTGTAGTTGGCTCCCTTGTTGTTGTCCCAGTGCTCGGCACCGGCAACCCGGTAGCGCACGCACAGAGCCACTGTGCCAGGCAGCGTGACCAGGAACGATGGCGGCAGCGATAGCTGGAACGCAAAGCGGTCGATGCCAGGCCGTGCTCCTTGGCTCTCAGCCAGCGTGCGGCTGAACTCGGCTGTGACCTCGCCAGCTGTGCGCCATTGATCAAACGAGTACCGCACCGTCACTTCCTTCTCGAACGCAACGTTGTGTACCTTAACAGTGCCACGCAGGGCGGCCGAGCTACGGCGGTTGTCGGCCAGCTCGGCCTGCTCAAACACCACAGGCGACTCCTCATACAGCGTAAATGATGGCACAGGCCGCTTCAGCGCTGTCAGCCGCACCGTCGACGCACGCTCTGGGTTGGACTGGCTGCGGCGCCGCCCACATGCCGGCGAACCGCTCTGGCGATCATCCTCAGATGCGCTGCAGTAGTCGGGCTCTGCATCCGCGCGCGCTGCCTTGGGGCTTTGCGCCTTAAGGAACCACCGCACATACTCCAGATCAGCTCCAAAGTGCACAAAGCGTGGCGTGCGCATGATCATCGGCGATGCGCAGCGCTCGCCGACTGGCGTGGAAGCAGTGGTAGCACTGCGTTTGCGCAAGCATGGCCGCACCACCTCGCCAGAGGTCTTGCGCACAATCGATGGCGGCGTGTACGCCGTCCGCTGCTGCTTCTTTTTTTGCGGGAAGAAGCTCCGGCAGGTGGACGACTGAAGGCGTAGCGAAAACGACGGGTGTCTGGGGACTGCGTCCTGGTGTTCGACGGTTAGTGTGGCCGCCGAGCTGCACCTGCTCTGCATAAACGACGTGCTTGAGGCAGGGATATACATGATTACAGGCGATCTGTTTTTTTTTGGTCTGGATAGTGTTTTACAGGAGGCAGCTCAGATACAGAATAAATGTGCTGTTCTGGTGCCAAAGGGTGTAATAGGATTTGAGATCGAGGCGTGTAGAATAGCTTGAACACGGCCCACTGAGCAGAACGACGGTCGGTTTAAGAATGTGCGACCTCAAGTGTGCTGCTGGTTAAAGACAGGAATATGTTTAGAAGATGAATAATACAGATGCGTGGTAAATAATGTACAAATAAAGTAGGTAAATAATTTTACGAGGCCGTTAAAGCGCTACGTCGTAAGAAAAGTAAATCAGACTGTCAACATACTAAGTTCAAGAAAAAAGTATCTGTCGGCCCAGCCGCGGACGTTGCTTTATATACTCGGCCAACACGCAGGCACAGTGTGCCCCGCCCCTTTTCTTCTGTAAAATAAGCTCTGTTTGCTCACGCGCATTTCTATCGCGGACCCCCTCCAATTTCGCTCAGGCATTGCCGCATTTTGGGGGTGCGTGTTCAGGCTGGGGGTGCCGCCCCTCCCCCTTTCGCCGTGCAAAGGAATGTGCGGAAGGGCGGGCAAGATCCGACCAATGGACTGCCGTTGTGCGCCCCTGTCAATTGTTTGCTGGCCAAAGGCCCTATGCATGTCTGCTGCGTTTCTGGCATGGGCAGGCGGGTGGGTGTCCATGCCTCCCCCTGGCCGATGAGTGCCCCGGGCTATGTCGATTGACGACCCTGCGCAGCTTTGCCTGCCAGAAATGTTGGAGCTTTATGACGGAATGAGGTGATGAATAAACGCAATGCGCTGCGCTCGGACAATCACACTTGGCCCTCCTCCGCCAAGCAGTGCTCTGGCCCCGCTGTTTAATCGGAACAGCATTGGTGCTGAAGCTTTAGTAATTCAACACTGCTGCCATGATGTTATTATCAGGTGAGGCGTAACAAAATGATGTTGCGGTGCTGTTACTGGCGATTCAAGAGTCGGAGATCAACGCGATTGTCACACGTGCTAATTAGCAGTCGTGCGTTGGGGAGACGAAGACAGAATATATTTGGCCAAATCAGTCCGAACCTATGTTGATCGGCCTCCGCAGCAGATTGAGGCTATGGCGTCGATCTCGGCCAACCCCAACCAACCGCCAGCGATTGCGCAAGCAATATAATCGATACTCGTTTGCTAGAGCCTTTCGAATGTTTGGTGGTGGAGCCAGTCCGCCTTTTTGCTGCTCAGACAAGATCGATATTAGGTGATGCATTCACAGATGCTGCGCTTCACCTGACTTTGATTTCAAGCAGTCGAACACTGCGGATGTTCCGCGGGCCACATTGTGTATTCTACCACACGACTAGCTGCGGGAAAGGCGTGGCAGTTGCAGATCGCCTCTTGAATATTGCGGATTATACGGGCTTTGTCAAGCATCGGAATGTAATATCTGCCCTGCTCTGGAATATCCGCAAGGTTGACCGACTTGCGCGTATGAATAAGCATGGCTATTCTATTCGCAATGACTATTCCATTAACGCACTGCGTAAATGTATGTAATTGATTGCTCACCATTTCACCCGGCTATTGGATGTACGCACCCAACAAATTACTAATCTGTCTTGTCTTTGTCAGAAAAACGCAATGGTTGTCCCGTGCACTGCTCGTCAATCGACATCCAATTACAAGCACAGGCTACTAGAATTGAAACGCTGCAAACGAACCTGTGTTTCTACCTGTGGCCGACAGTGCATGGCGTTTTGCTCCTTCCTTTCTAAGAATATGCAAAGCGGTGGAAAGAACAGCTCAACAATTTTTCCTGTTTTCTAAAAACACATTTGGCAAGCGAAGCGTATATTCGAAGGATGCTCTCCCTGTTCTGCTAATCATGAATAATCGGCATTATCGGCAAACAAAGGAGCCACTGAGCGCACTCCCATCATCACTCTACAAGATAACATAATTATTCTACTCTGCAACCGAGCAACAGATGCACGCGCAAGTGAAACATCCATTATATGCTTCCCAGATGACGAGATGTTTCTTTCCCAAAAATACATTTTACGAGTTTGTCTGCAGCCACACACAATCCATAAAAAAAGAGAGGTCAATGGCCAAATTCGGGATGAACTGCGCGCACGAAGGACACGAGTTGCGATTGTTTATTTTTGACCAATCGCCTGCCCGAATAGGAGCAATCCTTGCCCATCGATTATCGATGAACAGACAATTTTCTCCCAGGCTGTCCCTGAGCTTAATTTTACCTCCGATCTCGCGCGATACTCGCAGACAATGCGCAAGAACCATCAGCACACTATAACTCAGGTTCGCTAGTAAATTAGATCCCTTTTTTGTGGCGGAGATGTGTTTCATATTGCAGAAAAGCCTGACCCAAAGAGCTGCACTTTTTTCTTTCTCTTGTTTGCATCTTTTTTGCCGGCTTACCCGACTGCAGCGTGCGCTACTATCCGCTTTATCTCCACAGACAAAAGGTGGAAAACGATGATGCATGAATCAGCATTGGCATTATACGCGATGCACATTCTTAACCACAACAGAAAGGCACAAATTATGTTGTTTTGCAAGCATGCATTCACCTGTATGCACCACGCACTCCTTGGCGATAAAGGAATGAACAAGTGCATTCGAGTCTTGTAAATCAAGCACTGGCAAAAGAAATGCATGTTAGAGATGCAGGTTTTTACCTGTTCCTGAATGTACGCGCACTATCGCTCTGAAACACGCTCTTTTGGTCGCATTCTTTCTGTTGAAAAGAATTAGCGTCGGATGTCTATTTCGGCCCTTTGTAGGGAAGGGAATATGCACAGCCAAATAATGGAAATACATGCACTAATAAAGACACACATTATTTTTGCCATGCTCTTTTTGCCCACTATCTTGAAGGAACCAGATAGAGAACAAGTAAAACAAGCAGTGAATAAAATCGCGATACCGATTCGCATTAAGATGAAATGACAGAGGCATAATCGATGAACAGAAAAGGAGCAGCGCACGTGCTTTGCACTGGTTGTCGCGACCTGTCTATGTCCAACAAAGGCCGTGTGCGGCAGATTCACGGTTGTGTCTTTTAGAACCTCCATGGCCGAAATGCTTTGGGAAAAATAGCTTTTGTCTGGCTCAGCGTCCATTCGGACACACTACATCACGACAACCAAAACGCCTTTACATTTCAGAGGTTATTCAGCACACTGCACATTTGCTGTGCAGTATTTGAACAACTCACAAACAACAAGCGTGACTGACCTATAAAGCTTGTGAGTTTTTCTTATTCTTTCGGCACAAACTCAATACACAAGTAAGCTCATCGCTCTACCATCGGTACATTTTGGCCCGAAATATTCTCATGCGGCACATGCAGTTTGAAATGAAAGTGCCGAGCCAGTAGCCTCTATTGCGTGATGTTCAGCCAAGATGGCCACACCTGAAAGGGGAGATGAATGATGTACGCATGCACAAGCAATGCTTGTGTATTCGCAAGCCATATTATAATAAGCGTTCATGTCTCTAATTGTGTCTTTGTGTGTCTGCGCCTGCTTTGCCACCCTCGTCCCTGCTGGGGTTTCTCGCCAATCTGTAAATCTAGCAATACGAAGAAGTTGGCCTGGTTGACTGTGCTTGGCGACACATGCACAGACCAAAGGACTTCTCAAGAGAAAGTTGCTTTTTCTCGTGCGCATTCTTTTCAGGAGTGCAGATTACAAATGCTCAGTGGATCTCACCATCAGCAGCTGCATGGTCCAGGAGAGGTGAAAGCAGGTGTCTTCGGATACATTTTGAATACAGCAAAATTCGGGATTTCGCTTGTCAATACGAACGCCGTGCTGAAAAAAGAGTGCATGTGCTATTTTCAGGTATTTCTGTCAGGAACAAACATCCCTATGTTCTTCTACAAGCGCTCCTTGCATCGGGCGGGCGCTATTCACGCATTAACATGCTTGTTTGTTTTGTTTTTGCGTCTACGCTGCTTGCTATGCTCGTGTGCATGTCTGCGCTCGAGCACAAAATACAAACACTTTGTATGTGGCACAATGAGTACCTGCCACTCTTGCAATATTTCTCGGTGAATGGTTAACAAATGACAGAACCATACGCTCTTGCCGGGTCAGGTATTCTTGGACATGACAATTGAGTAAATATTCATCTGACACATTGTATACAGCTTTGTCCGTATAATGTCAATCCTGAATACAAGTATGCTCCGTGTACCTTGTAAATCGCTGCAGTTTTAGCCCACATTGTTCACCGTGTCCACTGCCGCGTTACAGCTGGCAATTGTCTGTAGTGATTTTCCATTTCATTCAAATCGCCACGGATCTTCGTGGATTAATAATTCGCTGCTAATTGACCGCTATTGCATTGCTACTCCTCATGTAAATCATGTAGTACTGCAGCTGAAATGGCTCTGAACCTGATTTAAGGATTTAGTTTGTAAAGCCCTGATAAGCAAAAATTAATTACAATGGCAAATACAGACTGGCCCTAGCGCACAAGTAGCATCCTTGCAAGTAGACCCATGCTATGCATGAAGCAAGCACTGTAGATATCCAGCGCTTGCAAGCAACTATCCTGCATATACAGTGTTTTTGTGCAAGACACCCTGCTTTCCACGCTCTCGTCTAGGGTTGTGCACTAGCGCTTGTCAAATGAAGCAGGTATATTACAAGCAATGTCTAATCTAGCTTCACTATGAAAATATTAATTTTCTGCCCAAAAACGTTATTAGCAATTGGATTGTCAATTTAGCTGGTAAATTTATTGCCAGAAAAAAACGATAGCCAATGCTTCGGCTGCCAGTGGATGTTGGGCATATGCACAGTCTGCGCACATGCATCCTTTTTTGCCTGCACAGCTTTGCATTTGCGCAATGATATCCGACCAATCCACATGCCAAGGAATACAACAAATAGTTGCCATTGGGGTTTGGGAATACATACTGAAATGGAAATAAACTAATAAATGCGCCTTCAATCTTTATTAGAAGTGTAATGAATCAGCACAATTTGCAGCAATATGACAGATTTTCAGATTCAAGTGCAACCTTGCTTTCCTAGAAAGAGATCTATTTTGGTGCTATACATGATGAACTTTGCTGCTCCACATATATTGCATTGCCGCAGCAACTTGGTGCAGATCCTGCAAAATGCCTTTTCAGTGTGCCTGCTGCAAAATAAAAAGACAATCTGGAGGCAGGTGCGCGAGCCCATGCGGCTTCTTGTGCAGTGCATGGATAATCCAAGTCCGCCCTGCAATCTAAATATTCGATGCAAGTTCTGCACAGAAAGGAATATATACTTTACCTTGTTGTTGATCTGGTTGCCTTTGTGCAGCTACGCTCAGGGCACTATATATAGTACCAAGCACCTGTGCTGTATTGTTCACTGACAGCTGTGCATAAGACCAAAACGCTGAATCGGATGCATGCCATAGCTGCAGATGTACGCTCCTGAAATTACATAGTACTCGGCGCGAGTAGGATGGATACGCTTCGCATGGTAATTAATATAGCGTGTCTGCAGTGTCAATCGACCATTGGAAATGTAGTCGAGAACAAGTGCGCCCATGCAATGTTATTGGAACAAAGAGAACAACAATGTATGCATAACCAGTGCCTGTATTTATGTCTTGTGCGCACTACACATACCTACGACGTCATTACTTCACTATGGCGGGAAGTGTACAAAATAGCTGACTGGAATAATTCAATTGTTCATCTTTTTACCAGCCCACCTGACCCATTGTCAACCGTACAGTTGTTTGGCGTTGCCATGTGACCAACGTAAATCGTTCTTGAGAAACACGAGCTGATTTCAAAGCAGATTATCTAACGAGTATCCAAATCACAGCAGATTACACGTAGACGTTAAATTATTTGGGTTCAGTAATCCTGTTTATCCACTGCACGCACGCCAACAGATTGCTTGCCGGTGCGTTAATGACAATTGCCTATTGATTGGGAAACAATACGCTGCAAACGCAGTGATGGTAACGTCTATCAAACACAAGTGCTGGTTCAATATTTGGAGCCTGGACCCAAGACCGGTGCGGATAATCAAATATCCGTCATCACCGAGGGTTAGGGCCGTCACAGCGTACAATAGTTGCCTGACGTCAACCACAAAACACATGATCATATTCATCGGTTCACAAAACACTGGTCAGTGCTTTGTACACCTCTTCTTCTTCCTTATCAACTCTAACAAACTTTCTGAATATTAACAAACCTAACCAAGCAACTACTACTTTATTTTCAAGCCATGAGGAACGAAAGAAGACTATCGGCCGGTGCCATCGCCAAGGATCATCATCTGTCCCGCAACGGTGCGCTGCTGTCTCATCCGGACAAGAAGGGCGGTGCTGGAAAGTACAACTGGGGAGACGACTTGAGCCAACTTGAGGAGCTGGAGTATCAAGACAAGTTTGATGACGAGGAGCTCGAGAAAGACATGCTAAACCGCCCGCTCGCTCAGTCCAAGGTGCGAATTGCCTCGCCCAAAGAGTTTAACAGTGCTAAATAAGCACCATGTAGGATTTGTGTACACGCACACATTATTATCTGTAACTTTAAAACCATATCGCGTATAAAAACTTTAAATATTGTCATGGATGCATTGAGATGATGAACGAAACCAGTTAAAGAAAAGCTAAAGGAGTCGTAGTTGGAGTCGTAGTTGGAGTAGTGGTTGGAGTCGTAGTTGGAGTCGTAGTTGGAGTTTGTTTGGCGTTGTTGCCAAACAAGAGGTTGACGTTGCCGCCGATGATGCCTGCAAGCGTCGAAGACGGCCTAAAGATGCCACCATAGCCGAGTGTGCCCCACGCACCGCCGTTAGCGCCTGCAAATCCATGCAGGCCGTTCGAAAGCTGAACACCGCCTTCACCGCCCACGCTGAAACCACCATTGGCCGGAGGGATCAATCCGCCCAGCCATCCACCCTCTAACGCAGTGCCCGAAGCTGCACCATTAATCGCCAAGTTGTTGATTCCAGCCGAGGCACCGCCGCCAAGAGCAACTGTGGGCAGAATATGGCCGCCTATGCCAACAGTAGCGGAGGCACCGGCACCGACCCCGTTGTTATTGCCGTTGATAACGCCGCCCAAAGATATAGTCGGGAAGATTCCACCTCCGATCACAATATCGCCCTGAATGACACCGTGGCCTGAGGCTGATGGCATGAGGGAGCCAGGTCCGTTGCTTGATGGTTGATTTTGCGGCGCACGCTTAACTAGCTCAAAAAAGGACTTTGCTGGTGCGAATTCTGTGTACTTTGGCACTGGGTTGGTTGTTGTAGGCGTTGTAGGCGTTGTAGGCGCTGTAGGCGTTGTAGTAGGCGTTGTAGGTGCTGGAGGCGCGGTAGGCGTTGTAGTAGGCGTGGTAGGTGCTGTAGGCGCGGTAGGCGTCGTGGTAGGCGTAGTAGGTGCTGTAGGCGCGGTAGGTGCTGTAGGCGTGGTAGTAGGCGTGGTAGTTACACCTGTGTTGGAAGTGTTTGATGAAGTATCTGTGCTTGACGAAGTATCCGTGCTTGATGAAGTATCCGTGCTTGATGAAGTATCTGTGCTTGACGAAGTATCCGTGCTAGATTCAGACGATGAACTTCCAAAGAGAGGTGGGCAGTCGGGGGGAGTCGGCATTTCCCAAATAGGCAACAAGTTATACTCAATCTGTGCTCCTAGCCTGCACGACAAGTAGTCAAAGACGTTCTCGGCAGGCGGAAGGCTAACTGCATCTCTAGGCCCCGCCGGCAATCTTCCAATCTGTTCAGCGGCGCGAGATGTGCCGTCCTGGTCGTAAGCATGTGCTGTCGAGTCTAGCGTAGCTAGGTTAAGCGCCAGAAAATACAAAGTGCTTGTCTTCATATCTCAGATCTTGCAACTAACAATTTAAAATGATACTCTGGGTGGAGGTGTGATCTTTGGCGGAGATAAAAGTTGGTTACGATTTGAAAATAATTGCTTCAAGCCAGCAGGGAATAGGATACTTCAAATATTTAAATTGCTGGAATACGTATTGCTTGAGAAATTTTGTGCTGAAATTAATTTGCTTTGAACTATCTTTCAACTACATTGCTGCAGCGACAATAAGGACTTGTTAGTGCATTGAATAAAGGGTGCACAGAAAATTTGTTATTCACCAAAGTTGAGTAAAATATTTGCAATAGCTTTTTGTTGACCGTCAGATAAAAAAATTGATCAATGTTACAGTTGACCTGTAGTGCGCACTCTGTACGTATTAGGCTAGATTTGTCTGTGTGAATGGCTGGATTTCAGAGAAAAGCCGAGGCGTGGCAAATAATGCCACCTGTATAGCCACAGTTGCACTCATGTGTCCTCATTGAATATAATTCAAGGTTACATTGATAAAATATGACAAGTGTAGATGTGGTAGTATACGACATGACAATATTGCAGCAAATGTAAATGCGCGACAAAGATAGATGTTTTATATTTTCAAGCAAATTGTATACCTATTGCCCAATGAATACAGCACAAAACTATGTGGTGTTGGTGAGTCCGTTGTATTCAAAATATTTGGCATTCAATATTTTATTCAAAAACAAAATTTGGTAAATATTGGACAGCCACGCCATTAGTTGGCAATATTATAACGCAATAATATCTGTAAAATTTATTTACCAAGTCTACCATAAATTAATTGCAATCCATTGTTGTATTCAATAACCAAGAAAATTAAAAGCCTGTATTGGCAAAGCTATAATGTAGTCAAATTGACTGTTGCTTATGCAGATCCGTGGGAAGATGTTGGAGATGGCGAAGGGACTGGGAACCCTGAAGGAGTTAGTTCCGCAGATTTGGCCTGTTTCGTCGGCACTGGCCCATTATGGATACTGCCAGCAAAGCCGGCGCCCAGAGTGAAATCCAACGTAGACTTGGGAATAAAGTTTCCGCCATACTCAAGATTGGCCACTCCGCCACCGTTACCACCCACCACAATATTGTCTCCGTTTGATGAACTGTATCCAATCTGATTGTTGAGGATCACGCTTGCATGAAAAGTAGGAATAAGTCCGTTCAAGTATCCGCCCTCGGAGAAAGATCCTGAATTTTGAAGAATAATGTTGTTGCCGCCAAGTCCGAGACCAAATCCGCCACCGACAAACGCTGTTGGCAGCACTCCACCGCCAATACCGAGAGTCTGAGAGGCACCAATTCCGATCATATCATTGCCGCCTGCCAGAGCAGCACCAAGTGTCAGGGTTGGTAGAATTCCACCGCCCAGAACAAGGTCGGCGTTAGCCGCACCGTCACCTTTAGGATTCACCAACATATTGCCATTTCTGATCTGGTTCTCTTCACCGACAGGAGCTGCTACCACAACGTTTGCAACTATGCCTAGAATGGCTAGAATACTGTCTTTAATCTGCATTGTTTAAAAATATTAGTTATCGACTAGCTCACTAAAGGAGAAAAATGTTGACAGCTTTGTTGAAATGCTTAAAAAGATAGCTCTTCAAAAACGTGCATTAGCATGCCATATTTCTATGCTTTGGTTTATAACTTTCCGCACTCATTCTTGCAAATGTTATGTCTGTCTGTTAGAAACCAAGTAGCATATAAATTATACCGCTAGAATATATCTGTGCCAGTATAGTGGACAACATTTTTCAAGAGTCACTCTAAACAAGCTGCGCCATGCATTCATTTTACCCAATTCACATATGCAGCTAAAGGGTTGACGTATATGAAACTGAAATCATTTAAATAAATGAATGTCTGTATGAATGCGTGATAGAAAAATAGGATAAATATCTAGAAAACACCAGATTATGCCGGGGCTAGCACAGAGTACAAGGGGCCTAGGGCTGAGTCAACAATGCCACTCACGCCTTCGAGGACTTGCACAACAAAGTTTGTTCCATTGGGAATGCCATTGGTCCCTGGCTGGTGGGCCCACTCCTGCCACTCTTGCCACGCTTTTCTGTGGTCCTCTCTTCTTGCGTCTCTATTGGCTTTAGCCTCGGCCACGTTGTTTAAAGGAACAAGCGGCACCAGCGACGCAGCCAGTCCATTGGCAAATGAAACGGGGGCAACTTTTGGGTAATGGTGGGATGGCAGTGCGCTGACACTAGCCGCAAATGCAACACATGTAACAAATGAAACCTTCATTCTAAATTATGATGTCTTTTGAATAGCTAAAACTTTCAGTGCAGAAAAATCCCAGTTATCATCGCTTTATGGCCAACGTTCATTTATATTTATATTTTATATAGAGTACTCTAAGCTAGTTGTTGTATATACTATGCAGTGGTATACCGCCACTAATTGCATATTGCTTGCCAATATGCTCTATATGTGCATGGTTTGCTTTTAATATGTTTTTAATTACTAAAAAAAGAGATGATTATGCGTGCAGAGCAGACTGTGGCAACATGGAATGTGCCGCTGTTGCTGTTTGATAAACAAGTTCTGATGCATCCATATACTCAATTGGCTGCGCATCGGCGCTCTGCACACGAGTAGAGGGTCTGTGTTGCTGCAATGGGTGTGTCTGACGAACAGCAGACTGCATCACAGAGTGCAATATTTCCTCATGGCCAAGTTGCGATAACCTGCTAATGTCGGATTTTACTGCATTCAGAGTACCACTATGAGCAATTTGCAGCCATGCATGTTGCAATTCTTCACTGCGACCGTTGGATACTGTACTGCCAAGATTAACAAACTGGGATAGTGGGCCTAGTATTGCATTTCCAGCTCTAGGGAATCGAGTAGAGATGGCTGTAATAATAGGACTTGTCATTATAGCACCAACTGTCCTTTGCGCAATACCGTACAACAAAGCCAGCAAGTTACCAGCATCGGCAGTTGCAGAATTAATGTCAAATCCCGCGGCCGATGTAAACTGCTCATATTGTTCGCCCAAACTGTGAAGCTTTGAGCTTAGCTGAGTTTCAAAACTAGCAACTGCAGCTTGAACGTTTGAGTAATAGCCCTCAACGTTTGTAAACGGCAGTAACACGCTGCTCACCAAGCTGTTTGTTTCCAAAAAGCTGCTGATAGATGAGACGTCGCCGTTAATTAGTTGCTCAACTACGCTGAGCTGTTGCACTACTTGGCCGTTGAAGTTTGTTACATCCACAATAACGCTTTCAACAAACGATGCTAGACTTTGGCCAATACTGTTTACTTTGTTCATGCCAGGTATGGTGCTGGTTATCGCAGGTGTTGCGGTATGCTGGGTCTGAGTAGTTGAAGTTTGGGTACTTTTCTTGGCAAAGTATTTTGTGTACTCTGCGCTAAGCCATGAGCGACCTGGATTGAGTATGCCTCTACAGTTATAATCACTGTTAGCTGTATGCCACTTACTATGCCGTTTGATTTTTTAGTGTAGCATCATACCTTTCAATTATATTTGAACTAGACGACTTTAGAGGAGTGTTGATCGTAGCGGTTGTACTTGCATCTACAGGTACCACCAAATTCAGTACTGTTCCAGCAATAATGCATATTGCAAAGAGAGACTTCATTGTTCTAATAGTATGGAATATTTTGAATGTGATAATATAGAAAACGTAGTTTGGAATACCATGACAAAATAATGGAGTGTAATATTTCAGGAAGCCTCTTTTATTAGCGCCACCGCCAAAAGCTTCTTGTAGCTAAGTTGCCCCGTATTCTATATATGTGTGGCTACAACATAGCCGCAGTATAAATGGACGCATTACAGATTTGCTCTTCATACACTATTAATCTGATTTAATAAATATTCAGTCTGTTCTACAAGTGGTAACAGTTTTAATTACCAATGACAACCGATATCGTCTTTTGGCCTTTTTAGCAGCCAACATTGTACTTTTTTTTATTGCATTACGCATCCTATTCATATTTTCTGTTCATTGGGTCGTAATTCCAGAGCATCTGACCTCCATTTTTCAAAATGCGCATTAGCCTGAGTTTGGTGGTCTGGACGCTGGCTTTGGGAATAGCAGCGCTTGATACGGACCACGGTGCTGGTGTTCGGCGAGACTCAGACGCTGGTCATGTGGCAAAAATGCGGATTCAGGAGAGCGAACATACCCTTGATATCCACAGTCCGACGGACAACCGCAAAGCGTCGTTTGACAAAGCATTAAAGGTCCTACAGCAGTACCAATCCTCGCTCAAGAGCCACAATATGCCCGGGAGATACGAGTCTCAGCTAAAGACATATCACGACATATCGTCATTTTTTCCAAAGGTAGCGCGGGAATACGTGCAAGGGGCAGCGCGTGTGTTTAGCAGCGTGTTTGGGTTGACAGATCGCACAGCAGCGCGCTACGCCAGCCATCGCCGGAACTCGCAGCCCAAAGGGGTCAAACAAGCGATTCAAACTGTTAGAAAGCTGGCGGAGCGGGGTCATGAGGAATCGTTGTTTGCGCTGGCTGAAATTGAAATGTATGGAAAGTATGGGTCGGCCTTAGAGCTGGACTTGGCGTTCGAACACTACCAGCAGCTGGCAGACATTAGCGGCAATGCTACGGCGCAGTATATGCTGGGGCTATTTTATGCTGTGGGACTGGGTAGCACGGAGCAGCAAAACGGTATGTCGCTGCTGTATATGACGCTATCAGCAGTTCAGGGATATATTCCTGCAGAAGCTACGCTAGCATTTAAACACCTGTCGGGCATTGGTGTTCCAGTTTCTTGCAACAGAGCACTGGGCTACTATCAGTCAGTTGCACGCAAGGCTATTAAGTACTATAATTCTGGACCGGTGATGGGCCGGCATATGCCCGATTACCGTGCTCGTCTATCGGACGACAACGGCGGAGCGTATGGCGTGCGCACAGGGCCATACTCACTTCACAAGGTGGTGAATCGCAAGTCTTTTGACGAGCTGTTGTTATATCACCAGCAAAGCGCGCTAAAGGGCGATATAAAGGCGAGTATGACGCTGGTTGACCTGTTCTACCACGGGCATCGGTTTGCGCCGCGCAACTTTGCCCTTGCGCTAAAGTACTTGCGACAGGTAAATACACATCTATTTACGCAGCAGGGCGAGCTGCGCAAGGGGCTGGTGCAGTCCGAGGTCAACGCTGCCGCGCAGGCAGCGGGAATGTACGGGATAATGTGTCTGCGCGGCGAAGGTCAACCTGTGGACACAGCGGCAGCGCTAAAGTGGCTAAGCATTGGCGCGAAAATGGGCCATGGAATCTCGTATAACGCGCTGGGCGTGATGTATCAGGCAGGAATCGAGGTGCCACCAAATCGAGATCGGGCGATTGAGCTGTTTAAGCTTGCAGCGGAGCGACGTCATCAGGGTGGTCAAGTTAATTTTGCGCTGGCGATTATCGATGCGATGCCCGAGATTGCGCATGAGAACCTCAGAAAGGCGGCGGAGAAAGGGCATATCTTGGCGCACTATCACCTGGCTGAGCTGTATTCGGGAGTGGCCGAGCTGTTTTCGGGGGCAACCGGAGCCGAGATGCAGTGTCGGATGGCAGTGGCCTCGTACAAGTTTGTGGCCGAGTACGGCGATTGGCTGCATTCGCCCATTCCCAGCGCAGCAGCAGCATACCAGCAGGGGCGGCTAGATGCTGCAGCACTGGGCTACATGCAGGCCGCCGAGATGGGATATGGCGTGGGGCAGTTGAATGCCGCCCAGCTGCTGGAGACTGCGGCTCGGCGGAATGCCAAAAGCAGCGCGGAGGCAGCAGGGCAGATTGGCAATGGCAACGTGGATGCCAAAAGCAACGTGGATGCCAAAAGCAACGTGGAGGATGGACAGGCGCCAGCAGTAGCCAGCCTGTGGTCGCTATTCAAAACTCGCGAGGCGCACGTGCGGCAGACTCTTGCATACTGGACACGTGCGGCCAACCAGGACATGCCGGATGCGCGAGTCAAACAAGGCGATCACTACTTTTACGGCCAGGGCGTCGAGCAAAGCTCAGAGAAGGCAGCAGCGGCATACACAATTGCCGCCGAGGTTGATGCGAATGGGCTGGCAATGTGGAACCTCGGGTGGATGTACGAGCACGGCATCGGCGTGCAGCGCGACTTTTTCCTGGCCAAGCGCTGGTACGACAAGAGCATTGAAGTCAACGATGGTGGTAAGCTGGCAAATTATGCGTCGCTGGCACGGCTGTGTGTAAAGTACGTGTGGGCGTGGTTGTCGGGCGATGACGTAGGCGAAAGCCCGCTGTTTTTTGCGCCGCGGCCTGTGACGCAGGAAGAGGAGGACCGGGCTCAGGCCGAGGCAGGTGCGGATGGCCGGGAAGGACAGGTCCGCAATGTCAACCACTACGAGGGTGACAACTATGTACCAGATGACTGGGAGCACGGCGCCGGTGCGCTGGATACAGAAGACATGGACGCAGGCGAAGAGCCGCCCGAGGAAGACGAGTCATTGAGCGGGAACCTCTTTTTTATTGCGCTGTTTCTGGCTGCTGGCTGGATGTTCCTGCCGTTCCGATAATTCGCTCTATCCCTCTTATTTCGGGCTCCGAGAAAAAGTCATGCAGACATCAAGTTAATTGCAATGTCTCATGACTGCCTGACGAATAAACTGGCCGTGTAATGGAATAAATCCGATTGAGAGCAGCGCTTGGGCGTTATTGTGCGGGAGTTTACAGTAATTAATAAATACATGCGACTTGTGGCATTGCTTTGTTCGCCAGTGCACAAGTGTCATTCTTGGCTTGTTCTGTAAAACTGCGTCATTGGCGACTGGCCAATTTGCCGGCCTATCCTGTAAAATACGCCAATTGTCGGTGATATCATTATACAGGCTTTGAATGATGCATGTTGCGGCTACATGGAAATACTGGATTTCGCCATTTGACTTTTGGTTTGGCAATTTTTATTATCACAAAAAGACATGCCGAATGGACATCCCTGTGAGCACGCAAGCGCATTTGTATGGTTTACCTGTGAAGCGTAAATTGGCCGGAATGGGCGTATCATATCAATCGAAGCTTTCGCCATCGGCAGCGTGTAAGTCAGGAGGGGATTTACAAGGTTCTTTGCAAGTGCTATATGACACACTTGCCCGGAAACACCAGTCATAGCTTTCAATGCAACGATAAAAACATCGAGTAAATGAATCAGACCTAGCCACGAGAAAGGGGGGCTTCTCAGTGTTGAGAAACAATATACTTTGGAGCTAATGATTATTCGCAAGAGAGAAAAGAGAGTCAACGCACAGTGAGTGAGTGTGAAAATAATATTCGGCATATATTTGACCACTTTGTCCAATATGCACACGGGACAAGGAGGGGAGTTTGGGAAACGCTAGAGCTGGTAGAAAAAGACCAGGCGTGGCCTTCCAGTGCTGCGGATTGCATTTTCTGCATAAATAGAACGCCTTCCCCCTTGACTCGTCTTTTTCAACTCGCTTCTTTTCTTCTATTCTCAAAACCATTCTGCTCTTGATATTGATAGCATACTTTAAGACTGTTATATAGACTGCATCGTTTAGAAAAGGTGGGAAAAGAGGAGCTGTCAACAATGGCACACTTTTTCATACCCACGCACACAGACACAACCGACAAAGTGTACTTTCATCCGGCGGTGCGGAAAGACACGGTGCTCGACTTGTCGGTGAAAAAGCTATATGCAATCAAGCACGTACAACGGTCAACACACCGGCAAGCAAACTTGCGCAAAACAGTTCTTGTGTACAACGTATTTAAAGCAGCAGTATGTGACACAGTCGCGCCGTGCGTTCGTGAGACGCGTGATGCGAGTGATGCAATGGACGTGGACGAGAACCGGGCGGCCGAGCAGTCGTGGTTTGACCAGTGCTTGGACAGCATGGAGGAGGAGGACGCTGAGCTGCTTCAACTAAGCGACGATGATGATGATGTGGACGACATGGACGATGTTGGGCAGAGTAACCCGACGGTGGTTACGTCGGAGATGACTGTGTTTGATGCTCCGCCGGACACATATGGACTGAAGCGTAGCCCACAGACGGCATCCGTGCGCGCACTATGTTCTCTTGGCCAGGACGCACGCATGGACTGCCATATTTCAGACGACTCTAATCGATGGACAAAGCACGACTTTGGCCACGGGAATTACGCCGATTTGTTTGCAGCCAATTCGGTTTCTCTGGGAGCACCTGCATCGTGCATTTATTAACACTTTACTCTGAAAAAGTCATTTGACTTTTTGCATATCCCTTGCAACACAAAAAATTCATTCTCTGTAACTTTTTACTTTTATATTCAAGTAACACTCTTCAATTAAACTGCCTTTTAAGTAGCTTTATACTGGAACGGGAGTGGGGTATATGGCGTAATGTGCAAAGAATGGTGGCATCATGTGATGTCAGCCATAGCTGGGTGTGTCTGTGAATCAACCTCAAAGACAAAATAAAGCTACTGCCATGTCTTGTGTTACCAACGTGATCGTTTTCTCATTTTCACTTTGTCTGTATAATCCCAATATACTTTACACATGGCGGCAAACTACTGGGAGTCATCGCAATTGTACGTTGTAAATATAATTTGACAATTTCTGTAACGTTTGTTCAAGCATTAAAAATAATTTGTAGCCAGCGGTTTTTGCTGACGCGGTTCGAGTTGGCTGAAATTGAGAAAATGCATATGACACAGCTAACTGCCAACGAGCTAGCGTATTTAAAGATATACTTTACCAACCGTAAGTACAATGTGATACAGCTTTGGATGTAAATTGCAGTGCTAATATATGTTTTTGCACGTTTGTGGGATTAGTGATTGCACTTGTTGGCAAACGGTTGCATGTTCGTCAAGAGATTATTGCCACGGCCACAGTGTACTTTAAGCGTTTCTACATAAAGTAAGTGTTTTGAATGTTTACTCGCACTTTTGTTTCTTTTGGCTAAACTATTATGTTTGTGATAGCAATACGTTTTACGATATTGATCCGTATTTAATGACGACTACGTGCATGTACCTGGCGTGCAAAGTGGAAGAATGCCCGCACAACATTAAGCAAGTATGGAACGAATCCAAGATTGTGTTTTCAGGCAAGTATATATTTGCAAAAAATGGTTTTTGGAGGTTTATTAAATTTGGGGTTGTAGATGTTTCTTCGGAGATTCGGTTTCCGTACGACGTGCCGGATGTTGCAGAATGCGAGAGTTATTTGCTGGAGGAGATGAAGTTTTATCTTGTTGTTTACCATCCGTACCAGGTCCTCATAGAGTAAGTCTGGAAAGCATTTCCAAGGTTTCGAAAGGGCGATAAAAGTTGGCAAATTCTAATACTGGGGTTGATCCAATAGCATACACGAGCAGGCAAACATGCCAAAAGCGTCGCTCCAGGCAGCATGGTAAGTCATTGGATACGTCCAGCCAATATGTAACCAGGTACGCAAGGCATGTTATTAATTTATGAATTGTATGTGTAGGTCAATAATCAACGACAGTTTTAAAACCGATATGGTATTTGTGTACCCACCGCATGTAATTGCAATCGCTGCGTTATTTTTGTCACGTGTGGTTGACCAGGGAAACCAGTCTGACGTGGAGGCCCAGCAATGGTACGCGGATTTGAACGTGGATGTTACGGATGTATTGCAAGTAGTTAATGAGCTGTTGGCAGTATACGAGGTGTGGACCGGGTACGTGGACGAGAAAATGCCCGACATGGTGTCCAGGTACATAGCAGACATTGCAGCGTCGTGTTGAACATTTTTAATAAACACCGGTATGTAATACAAAATCCAATTATCTTGGATGAACGTGAGTATAGACAATCAGTAAATGACAGCCTTTATTAAAAAAGCAGGTGGTTAGACAAGTCACACGCCATCTGATTACACAGAAAGCACACATTATCTAACATATAGTTTAGATAGAGAGAGACTCAATGACAGCCTTTATGGCCGGAAATACTTGCTTGCGAGACGACTCGGTACGCGTTTGGTTGAAAAACAAAGGCCCGTTGTCCTGCTCCTCAAAGAACGGCTCCAAGCCCAGCAACTCGGACCTCTGCAATCCGTCCAGCACACGCCGTTGCTGCTCCTCATGTACAGACTGCCCAAACGCAACAATCAAGTCGCGGCCATACACTTTAACTCCACCCTTTCCTTGCTTGGCTTTTCCGTGCGTCATAACCAATGCAACATCCAGCTTCTGCTCGTCGACCCACTTTTCCACCGCTTTCTTGATCTGCTTACGGCTATCACGCTTGATCCACTTTTGCAAACGGTAGCTGATGCTGCTGATACCCACCGTCCACGCGGGAGATCCGACAGTCCATTGTTTATAGTCTTTGCGCAACAAGTCGCGGGCCGACAAGTGCGATACTTTGCCTTTGAGCTTGTCCAGTATTTTGTACAGCTCGTGCGTGCTGCTCACATGGTCCAACGATTCCACCTCGTCCGAGCTCTCTTGATCAGCACCGGCGGAATCAGTAGATGCAGAATTAGCAGATGGCCATGCCCATTCGACTTGTGGCACCAACCAGCTCACCATTTCAATATCCTTGTCGGTCGCACGACGCGCAGTCGAGCTCAGCTCTGACGTGTCAATCAAAATAGGCGCAACAAGCATTTTAGCCAACTCGGGCTCCACACTCCCCAACGTGTTGCGCAAACGTTCAGTTACGAGCGTAGCGCACGATCCGACAAGCTCGATCTGGCGCTCTGCCTGCAAGCACCGGTTCTCGTCTACATGGTGGTCGACAATCCCCCGCACAAACGGCTCAAGCTCCATTTGCCGGCTTGCCGGCGCATTATGGTCCACCAGCCATACGTCCAGCCCGTGTTTGCGGCCGTAGCTAACCACACGGGTCAAGTCAAAGTCGTCGATAAACGTCAGCGCATCGATACCCGAGTCGTTTGCCTGAAGTGTTGTGCGCAACAGCAGTGTGCTTTCGGGACGCAACGTCATGTCGGAGCGATTCGTGTTGATGATGGGAATGGGCGGTGCAGAGATGGTTGGCGAGAGCGCGTACGCCAGGGCGAGCGAGGATACCATCGAGTCGAGATCCGCTGACTCGTTGCCCAAAACTAGGGTGAGACGCCCCGTGTGTGCGTCCAGGCTGTTGAGCCGCGCGGTGTTGGCGGCCAGCGTCTTTGCAAACAAACCAAATCCCTTCATTCTGTTTGTGAAACAATAACTTTTAAAGCACAGTGAATTGAAAGAGAGAAAAGGCATTTTGTTTCCACTCTTGATTTTTTTTATATTTTTTGTAATGCGCATACAACAATTGTTTGGACTCGGAGCACGGTACGGCGTGCACCGCACAGCTCGTGCGCAGTTCCCACGGGGCCTCGCATCAGCTCCAGCCATTCCAGCAACTCCTATCGGCCTACAGCGCAAGCAACGCGCGCCCGAAGACACACATACGATGCGGCGCCGACTCTTGTACCAAATGCGCAAACGCGGAATCCTCGAAACAGACTTGCTGCTCAGCACGTTTGCTTCTCAGCACTTGCCCACGCTGTCTCGTGACGAGATGAGCGACTTGGACGTACTGTTGAGCAACATTGACTGGGACATATTCTACTGGGCCACAAACAAAACACAGGCTCCAAAGGAAGTATCGGATATGCCGGTGTTTCAGAAACTCAAGGAACACGCAGCCAAGCGCGGCTCCACCATTGTCCGCATGCCAGACCTTTAAAGATATAAAAATATATAGTATAGAGATAAGAAAATGAATGAAATGATTAGATGGCCGACAAATTAGTCGACGATGCTGGCACAGGCACACGCTGTTCGGCGCGGATCTTGGTCTTGTGCGTCCGTGTAACAAACACATCGTCCAGCACTTGATCCGGAATTGTAATCACCATGTTGCCGCGGTTAATAACATTGTCCGAGTCGCAGTACCCCAAAATGGCATCAAACTCAGAACTGTGGCACCCGCGAATCCGGCTAATCTCCGCACTCGTGTAATTAACAAGTCCGTGCCCGATCTCAATCACATCGACAGGCTCGCCATTTGTTTCGGGCTCGTACACAACGCGAACAGCCTGGTTCGACGAAAACACGCCCTCTACGCGTTTCACGCCTGCGGCAAATAACGACTTTTTGAACCGCGCCAGAGCTACCACGGCGCCGGCATCAACGTATACGGTGCCCGAGCAGTACATGCCGTGCAGGATCCACCATTTGCGGTCGATCATTGGCCGTGATTTGGCCACAAAGCGCGTGCACAGAGCGGAGGCAGGCACTGCGGCGTCGGCTGGCAGGTCTGGGTTGGAAAAGTGCTCGATAATGTCGATCACCTTTTGCGGAGTCGACCCGCGTGTAATGACTGTTGTCACGCCAGCTGCTGTTGCCAGTTCGGCTGCGATCAGCTTTGTCGCCATGCCGCCGGTGCCCACCGCCGACCCTGCCGACGACACATCCACGGCATCACGAAGTGCCTTGATATCTGTCACATGCGTTACTTGCTTTGCCAGCGGATTAGTACGCGGGTTGTCCGTGTACAAACAGTCCACATCCGTCAACAGGAACAAGTAGTCGGCATGCACCATGCCCGCTGTGATCGCCGACAGTGTGTCGTTGTCGCCGAATCTGATCTCGCCCAGACTCACTGTGTCGTTCTCGTTAACAATCGGCACCACGCTCATTTCCAAAAGCGCCTCAAACGTATTACACGCATTAAGGTACTGTGTACGCTACATCACAATTGATTTAGTAATCGTGTTGATTTGGTATGTGATCAGGGATATATGCAGGTCCATCGTGCTTGAGAGTCAAAAGCCCGTTCCCCAATACACGGATACGCAAAAAGAGCCGAACATGCATAATGGAATTCAAACTGCCCGATCTCCATGGTGACACATCAAAATGTGCAAACATAGACACGTGGCTCGCTTACCTGAGACAGATCATTACGCGTCAACAACACTTGGGCAACCGGCTGGCCCAACTGGCCAAACAAGCCATCGTACAGCGCCATCAACCGGCCCTGGCCCACCGCAGCAATAGCCTACAAAATATGCCGATAAGTAAATGACGCAACAAACTGAAACACCGACCATTTCACAATACGTACCTGAATGACAGCCAGTTCTTTGGGCTTGACGGGCATGTCAAGCCGCCTCAGTCCAATGCCCACCGCACCGCTCGACACGAGCACAACGCGGTGTCCCATCTCCTTGAGCTTGCAAATAGTCTCCACCATGAGCGACAAGTTGGCCAGCATCGGCATATGTGTAATCGGGTCGCAGATCGAGCTTGTTCCCAGTTTGAGCACAATTGTCAGGCTCTTTCCGCCGCCAATGCTGCTCAACTCACTGCTTATCGACTCGGTTGGCGATGCTGGACGCGACAACGACTGCGACCGGCTCTTTGACCGCAAATTGGTCTTGGACCGCCGACGACGCGGGCCTCCGTGCTTGTCCACGTTTGTAATCAGCGTCGAACTGACGTTGCGCCGCAAGTTGGGCGTGCCAGCGCTTGGCGTACGCCCATGACCTGGACGCGGAGCACCCAGATCAAGCTGCGAGCTCGTTCCCACTTCTTGCGACAAGTGAGACGCTTGGTATGACGGCGATGCTCGCTGTTCGGGCGTGTTCATTCCAGAGGCGGCTGCGGGCTGCATGTTCTGAACGGCTTTCGTGTGTTTCTTGAAATGCGTGGGGTTGAGCTTAAATGGTGTGCTCTTGGCTATCGTTAGTCCTTCGTCGGGCGACGTTGAGGTGCCTTGAGATGGTGTATGCGTCGATTCGTTCTTGGTCTTTGCGTCAGACGATGGCAAAGGCGATGATGAAGAGCTATGGATGTCGAATGTCTCGGGTTCATTCGAGAACGCAAGATGCCCGCGCCTATCGCCTCTTTTATTGCTGCGTCTGCCTCTGTTGCTCATCTCTTGTATAGGGGTTAAAGGGGTGGGTTCAAGATAAAGAAGAGAAAAATCACTCGGATTGTCAAAAAATAGCTAAAGAAAGCAAAGGGGTGTTGCTGAGCAGGGTTTCAAACACAATGTAGAACAATCGAAAAACAAAGCCTCAAAGCCGGGATCAGCCAATTTTATACAAGCCTGCGCCTTGTCCAGGCCCCCTTTCTCCTGTCTTTTATACTGCAGAATGTCAAACGGCCCACTGGCTCCAAACACTGTTACACATTGGAGCCCTACTCCTTATCTCCATTGGCCGAGAATTCCCCGCCAAGTCTTACTTCTAGTCGAGACTCGGTTCTAGCAACTGGTGACGACAGAAGAGCCAACTGCGGCTCTCTCTATAAAAAGGATCAGCTTTCGCTGTCAGCCCCGGCTCATTCCGAGCCCACACAGATCCAATGACGCAGCATGCCACCTGTCAATTGGCCAGTGCAACTGGCTGATTACCCGCTTCTCCAAGCGTCTGCGCACAAGAGTCGACTCCGCCTGGCATTGCAAATCAACCACGCCATAAAAACTCACAGGGGCTGGCCCAATAACCTGCACGCATGAATCCAACTCCGGAATAGTCAGGAACCAATGTCCAATTAATTTGTCTGCACATTACCTCACTCGTACGTCATTGCACACATTTGAATATTACTGGTCAACGGGTGCCCGAAAAAGCTCCCTGTAAACACAATGTGGGAGAAAATCTATTCAAATCAAACGTTCATGAGTTGGATGTCTTCTGTTGTCGTGGCTTCCTTGTGCCGTGCAGACCACCATTTGCATCCCTCGTCCACCCACAAAACAGACGATGCAAGCACAAGGATCTTGACAATGTCAAACAGACCCAACGCCTCTGTTTGGAACACTGTTTGCAAGAACGGCACGTAGATAACGCCCAGCTGCCCGAGCAGCGATCCGGCCACCGCAAAGTTGAACGCCGTGTTTGTAAACAGCCCAAACTCAAACACTGACCGCGTGCCCGAGCGACACGTCAGAGCATTGAACATGTCAAAGCACACAAACGTCGTAAATGTCTACAGATAAAACCACACTCGCCTGTATCAGCTCAAGATAAATCAAAAGTCACAAACCTCTTCACATGGTGGATTCACCTCAATGGAGGATCACCCTTTCAGCCCATTCATTCTCCAGCACAATGGAAAAGATCCACACGAGCACGCGTGGCCTAAATGAACATGCGCTCTCCTCGCTCGCGCAATACGTGAATCTGCTGTAAAAATTCAAATGGCTGCTATCCACGCTGAACTCAATACTTACCATGCTTGTGTCCCGTGCAGTGACCTCGCCGTCTTGCATCTCCGACACATAGATCGCCATTGTGCCAGCAACAATAAATGATGCCGCCGTAAACACACGGGTGACTAGCCGGCGGGTGATGATGTCAGCGTCCCTCCGCCGCGGCGGCTGCTTCATGACCTCTGGGTCAACAGGCTCCACGCCCAGCGACTGTGCGGGCGGCCCATCCATTAAAATGTCTATGCAAGAAAAAAGACAATTCTAGAAAATTTAGCATTGTTGCTTCAATATTCTCCATGCAATTAGCATACCCGCAACAACGCGTGATGCTCACATACAGTGTGGCAAAGGCGTGAGGCACTTTGGGGTGGTGAGAAAAACAAACAATATATGTCTTCTGCATTGGCCAATATGTATAGAACCACTTCGTATACGTCATTGCATTGAGTTAGTTTTCACTCGGTGGCAAGGGAGGCACCCTGTTCCGGCGCGCAGAAATGTGCAGACACATGAACAAAAAGTAACATGAAAATAAGCCTCAAACAACCTCGCACTTTTTACAGAGTTGCACTTACTGATCCACAAAACTTGCATCGCATTCAGTGGTTGAGGCAGGCCCAGCATCGTCGACAGCGCAACCAGTGTCAGCGCTGCCACGCTGGTGCTGAGCTGGAACGTAATAAAGTTGCGAACGTTGCCGAAAATGTTCTTTCCTACATTCAAATCACAATTGATCCCAGCATATTAGCATCCAATAACAGCGGCGAATTTCCAGCAAATTACACAACGCCTTACCCTCCTCAATGGCCGACAGAATAGTTGACAGGTCATCGTTGACCAGCACCACGTCGGCAGCTTCTTTGGACACATCCGTTGCGTGCTCGCCCATCGAGATACCAATATCAGCCAGCCGCAGCGCTGGCGCATCGTTCACGCCGTCGCCAGTCATCGCAACGACGTCACCAGCAGTCTGCAGTGCTCGGACAATACGCACCTTGTGCTTGGGCGTTGCGCGAGCAAACACCGATACCTCCTTGATATGCTCTGCCAGCTCATAGTCGCCTACACGGTCCAGCTGTGCGCCGACCATGCATCCGCGGCTCTCGCTCATAACCGGAATGCCAATGCTGCGTGCAACCGACACTGCTGTTTTCTCCGAATCACCCGTAATCATCACCGTACGCACGCCAGCGCTCATCAATTGCTCAATCGTGTGCCCAACGTTTGGCCGTGGAGGATCGTGCATTACAAACAAACCGCCAAACACCATGCACTGCTCGTCGACGCCAAACGCCGCTGCGACCACGCGCAATCCACGCAGCGACAACTGGTTCGAGTGGTTGGTGATCCCATCTACAGCCGCTGCGTCGAGCTTCTCGCACGCGCCCGTTGCGCCAAAGTACATTGTGCACCGCGGAACAATTGTTTCAAGAGCACCCTTCATGTACACGACGTCCTTTAGCTTGCCAGATGTCTGCGGCAGCGCTGACTCGGACGCGCCGCTAATCGTAACCTGCATGTACTTTGATTCGGAATTAAACGGCACTTCGGCCAGCCGCTCCACGCGTTCGCGCTCATCGTACTGCCGCACGCGCAATGCTGCGTTGAGAATGGCAATATCTGTAGCCTGCCCGATAAACACGCCCTTGTCGTCTGTACTTGAATTGTTACACACATTGCCGATACGCAGCAGCTGCAGATACGACCGAGTCTGTGCAACTGCCGATATCGTATTGGCGTTCACTGGAGACAAGCCGTCCGCACATGTGTACACATACTCGACTTCCATGCGGTTCAATGTTAGCGTGCCCGTCTTGTCAGCGCAAATGACGTTGACCGCACCAAGTGTCTCGACTGATGGCAGCTTGCGGCAGATCGCCTTGCGCTTGGCCATTCTAAACACGCCCAGCGCCAGCGTCACCGTCACTACAATAGGCAAGCCCTCGGGAATTGCTGCCACCGCCAGTGACACGCCAATGGTAAACATTTCCAACCACCCTTTGCCCTGCACCAAGCCAATCAGAAATATAAACCCAATGACACCAAAAGACATCACCGACAGCCGCTGGCCCAGCTTGTCCATGTCTTTTTGTAGCGGAGTTCGGGGCACTTCGATCTCCTGCAGCATCGCGTGAATCTTGCCAAACTCTGTGTCTGCGCCTGTCCGCACTACCACACCAACACCATGGCCGTTGCGCACTAGTGTGCCCATAAACCCAATGTTCCGGCGCTCCGAAAACGACAGCTCTGCCGCACCTGGCACTGGTAGTACGACTCGCTCCGGTGTCTTGGTTAGAGACTCGCTCTCGCCTGTTAGCGCTGACTCGTCAACCTCTAGGTGATGTGCCACGACAATACGCACGTCCGCTGGGATCCGGTCGCCTGTTGCAAACTTTACAATATCGCCCGGAACCAGGTAGTCTGCCAGTAGTTTTGTAAGCTCGTCGTCGCGCACTACATGGCAGTAGTTTGGCACCAACGAGGCCAGTGCCTCGAGCGACTTTTCAGACCGGTACTCTTGCACAAAGCCCACTGTCGACACAATAAGAATAGCCAGTGTGATGCTCACCGCGTCGTCCCAGTTGCCCACCAGCACCGACACACCTGCCGACCCCAGCAACAGCATGACCATCGAGTTTGTCACAATGCTCTTGACAAACTTCATCAAAAGACCTTCTTCTTCGCTAGCATCCAGCGTATTGAGCCCGTACATCTCCTGTCGCTGTCTAATGCTGTGTGACGCTAGGCCCTTGTGCGCGTCCGTGCAGAGCGAGTTGAGAACTGCGTCAGAGTCCTCTAGCGCATACTCGCTGGTTGTCCGCAGCGCACCACGGGGTAGCTCTGGTTTTTGTGGTGGGTACATTGACTCGTGGATTGCGACTGGCATTTCTCAAAATACCCAAGGAAGCCTATGTTTTGCAAGAGTCGTTACCAAGCAAAAAGGGTAAATGTGTAGACAAGAGTAACTCGGATTGAATTCAAAAGAAATAATAAAGGGGGCACGCTAGTGGAGAAGAACAGAGACAAGGTTTAAATCGGAACTGCTCAAACCGCCAGGCTGTGCAGCAATTTTCAGGGGAGGATCAAGCCTATCATTCGGTCTTTAAACTAAAAAATAGAAAGCCTAGATTATCCCAAAGCGCGTATGGCCATCTCAAAGCCAATAAAAGTGGCTGCATTGGCCGGCGCCGCTCTTAGCAGACACGGAGTAATACCGCGGAACAAGCCCTTGACGCCCTCCTGCTTGATGGTCTTGCGCAGGCAATCGAGCGAGCCCGAATATTTGCGCTCAGCGCCAGCAAAGCCGTCGGTCTGCAGCTTGCTCTTAACAACGTCGAGCGGATAAGATGTTAGCCACATGGCAAAGCCTGCCGCTGCGCCGTACATGCACACACGCGCCGACGAGATGTCCGACCTCGCCTTGCCAGTTTCTGCCATTGTGCGCTGCACGAGTGCCTCGTAGGCTAAAAAGTACATGCCGTACCCATTCAGCTCACGCAGAATCGTCGGCAGCTGGCCCTTGTATATACCTGTCATGCCAAAGTTGCGGTAGATCTGCTGGATGCAGTCGACGGGACCCTTGTACTGCGCTGCGGCACCCGATGTCTGCACCTGCAGCCGCACCCTGATGTGCTCGACCGGTCCTGAGACTACACTGTTGGCCACACCGGCTGTCGCACCCGCAATGTACAACTGCACAGGCGTCAGCATTGGCGCCTGGCCGCTCGGCGTGCCGTTAATTTGCCCAAACGTGCGCTTCATGTGCTCCATAACCAGGAACTGGATGGATACGCACAGCCCAACGCCTACTAATGGCGTCGTCGTCCCTTTGTAGAACCCGCCCAGCCCGTCATTCTGCATAGTCTTGCGCACTGCATCGATAGTGCCTTTGTACAAGTCGGGCTGCGTCTGCAACCGTACCTTGACCGTGTCAAACGGCTGCCCGGCAAACACCTGCGCGATGCCACCGACCGAGCCTGCAAGGCAGTCCTTCACTGCACGCATAGGTCCATCGTTGCTGGCCTTATCGCTCATTATTAATTATTAGTACTGAAGAAAAATTATTTGAAAAGAAAGAAAAGAAAGGTCGGAATGATGGACTTTAGAATGAAAGCGGCAAGCGGCGTAATTTCAGATATACCCGCGGACAGTCATTTTATTCCCCCGATCTGCTTCGTCTGAAATGACGGCGCTTTTTATCGATCCCATGTGGTTTTATATCTGGCTCTGTCAAGCGGACGGAACAATATAGAAAGCACCATTCAATCGCAGATCGATTGCTTAAAATCATGTGAATGAGTTACTCACATGCCGAAACTACTAATTATGCACTTTTCGGCAACAACTGCATCGTATTAGTGTTTATTGTTGAAGTTTAATATAGCTATAATATGCTTGTGGTCATTAAAAACAGGTTTATGGAAAGAAGCGCTACAAGGCACTTTGTAACCGTCACTGTATGAGTTGACTTGGCTGAAGAGCTGTTTGACTTGGTGAAATGTGAAGTATTGGCGTCGCTAGGCTCTTGAGTGGCAGAGTCGACACCAGTGGCGGTGACAGTAGTGCCATCAATGGGGTCTACATATGGTCCATAGATAAGGTTGACATAACACACCGAATTTCTGGCAGTAGTCTTCATCGATAAGTGTACACTTTCCTTCGGGGTCGGACATTTCCTCAGATTACCACGCAGGCCGACCAGGGCAGCACCGAGCAAAATTGTGTCGGCTATCACAGTTCACCTTGCTGACAAAGACAGGATTTGAGGTCTCATATCGGGAAACCGGAACAAAGTGCATGTTGTCATGAGAGTCAAAGGGGAACTTGACAGGCTCTTTTAGTGTGCCTGTATAGTCAGACGTTGAATCTATCCACACCGTGTTGCTGACATTGCCAATAAACTTGCCAAGCCCTTTATTCACACAGTCAAGCTGGTACTCGTTCTAGGCATCTTGGTCTTTAATAAAACACGCGCCAAGAGAATGGCTTAAATACAAAGGAAATTGCGCAGCAATCCAAGATAGAATGGCAACAATCTCGGATTTTAGAACCGGTTTGGTATCTCCGTTAGTATCTTAATGTTAGTGATTGGCTACAGCCATGCCAGAATAAACATTGTCTCAAAAAGCGTGCAAATTTTTTGGGATAGAAAAGTATTGACAAACCATGGTCTACATTATTGCAATCGTTTTACAAAATTGCCCACTGTAATCGCATAAAACATTTTATTATTAATTGCTCTAAATTGGAATTACATGGAAGAGATCAATCGGGTATTGCGTATTGCCATTTCTGCATAACTTTAACAAAACCATGTTGTTGCCACCAAAAGTAAATATTGGATGTGTACTAATTTTACTTGAATGAAAAAAAGAATAAAACTGAAAGCTTTTACATAAATAAGTCGGCCCACATATGAGCTACGGCTTTTAGCTCTAGTGTATATGAACGGCTGTTGAATAAACTATTGGATTTAGCAAAATATTAGCTTCATCAGAGCCAAAGTAAAATAATAAACTGTAAAATGCATGTACATGACAATACGAGACACTCGATTTTGATTGCGTGGCTATTCTGTTTACATTAGAACCAGTAGTTTTAGCCAACCCGAATATTTAGGCCTTGACTCCATCCATGCTGTGTTGTAGCTATTGTCGACAATATCCGATTGCATGACACGTGCACAGTCAAGTTGGTACTCGTTGTCAGGCTGGAGGCTGTTGAGATCATCTGCGTGGCAGAACCTGGGCATACCGTCACCATTGATATTTCCTGCAATTCCGGTACCCCAGTTGGCAATATTGGAGACCGAGGAAAACGTCATTTTAAGTGCAATTGAAGTTTATCTTTTAAAAAGGCTTTCAAAAATTTAAGAAGACAAGTACAATTTTCAAGAAAGTTGCAGCAATCTGCTAGGCATAAATACGAAGAAAATTGCGCAGCAATCCAAGATAGAATGGCAACAATCTCGGATTTTGAAACTGGTTTAGTAGTTTTGGTTGCGTCTTCATGTTGGTGATTGGCTGCGACTGTGTCAGTATCGGCATACTATAGATTTACGACTTGAAATGATTCACAGGGCGATGTATATTGCGCAGAAGCGTTATGTGCTCGTGGAGCAGCGCTAGCTCCCTGGCGCTACAGGTGACCTAACCACTGCAATGGACGCCGTGTAGCTCGAATGTAAGTTTGTCGAGACAGGTGCGCAAAGCTCTGCTAATTAACCTGGTCGGATTGGGCGACAACACTAATATGCAGGGCGAGGACCAGAAAGAGCTGGATATGCTGTCCAACGGGATGTTTGTCAACGAGCTCAAGGCATTGGAAAGTTCTCTTTTATAGTCATTGAAGAGATTGACGGCATTGTGGTTATGTCAAGGAGCTGCGCGACAAGTACTAGTCAAATTTGCTGGTCTGCCCGACACCCGCTTTTAGTCTTTTATAAGCTGTTGTATTTCCATCTCACCTAAACCTTAAAAACCCAACATCTACACCTCTGGCGCCTTCTTTTTCTTCTTCTCTTCCGGCGCAATCTCAACGTTCTCTCTTGGCACCTTTGGGAACTTTTTCAAAATAATATCCATGATTTCGTTGGAAAAATCGCCCTGCACAACGACCTCGTCCTGGCCCTGCGGGTTCTTGGCCACCGAGCCGCCGCACGCAAAGTGATTGGCAAACATCTTGGCTGTGCTTTTTAGGTCGATGCCAAACACGTGCAGGCCGTACACTGTGGTCGCACACTTTCGCTTATTGCGCTCGAGGCGCTTGATTACCACTTTGGAAGACAGCTTGGCTTCTAGCTCACGAGCTATGCGGGCCTCGCTCTTTTGCTCGGCTTTGTCCATTTTGGCTGCCTCTTTGGCTTCTTTCTCTTCGCTCAGCGTGGACATTGCCATCTTGTCGACTATGGCCTTGTCGCCGTACAGCTGCTCGTGCACTTTGGGATGGGTGTCTTCGAGCCACTGCTCGCACTTTTTGCGCGACGGCAGGTACTCGCAGTACTCTGGAGGCATGCTGCACACTGCGCAGTACAGGACGGTCTTTTTGGGTGTATGTTCCGACATGGCAATACGAATAGAACAAGAAAAAAGGAAGAGTGACAAACTAAGAAAAAAGAGCGGCGTATAAAAGCTGGAATTTAACATCGTTGACTGCAGCGAATAAAAACTATGGGGACGCATTTTGGCCTGCTTTGATACTGGGCGACTTTTCTGTGCTTTTCACGTTCAATTTAACCCGTTTAGTCTACGGATATATTCCACATGGTGACAATTGAAGCAAAGATACCAGTGCTGGTATTAACAACATAATAAAAGCAAGAAACTACTGGCACTCAATGCGCCACTTGTCGTTCTCCTCGTTACCTGGGCCAAAGCACGTAACCGACTGCACATCCTCCGAAATAAGCAGCTCGTGCGAATGCAGGGTCATACCGCTAACATAGTGGCGAAGAACAACGACCTCATGCGACCCCCACGTCTGGCCATACGCGCCATCGCCCCAGCGCTCAATGACCCAATGGTCATTCTCGTCCGAATGGCTCTGATCACCATACGCGGTAATCTCATTCTGGCCCGACTTGCGCTCCCGATAATTATAGTGCGAGTGCAAATGGCGGCCCGTCTCCACATGGCGCAGGCGAATCTGCGTGCCAAAGCTCACAACCGAGCCGGGCACTGGCACATCGTGGTTGGCTGGCAACACCTGCCACCAGTCGTTCTCGTCGGGGCTCCATTTGAACCCAAACACAAGTTGCTGGTTTGACCCGCTCTCGGTGCTGTGCGACCGGTCCGTGTGCAGGAAGCGGCCGGTCATGTTGTGCTTGAGGGAGATGATGCTGCCCATCTTGATGGTCGAGTCGCCGCCCACTTGGCGCAGCTGTGGGTACTCGCGGGGTGTGGGCGAGTTGTCCGAGCTGCGCGCCGGGTTGGCGTTGCGCACGTCGTTTGCGTCAAACGAGTAGGGCGGGCGGCCCATAGGCGCAGGAGGACGGAATCCACCTTGGCCATGGCTTCCCTGGTTGCCCTGATTTCCCTGATGCCCGCCGTATGCAGAGTCATGGCCCGGCGAGTGCCGGCCACCCTGTTGCTGCTGATGCTGCTGCTTCTGACGCTCTTCTTGCTCGCGGCGGCGGCGTTCCTGCTCACGCTCCTTTTCCTGCTCCTCACGCTCTTTCTCTTCGCGCTCTTCCTCCTTGTTCTCGCGGTACTCGTGCACGCCATACGCCGTGGCTCCCACGACACCGGCAATTGCTGCTGCGCCTGCAGCGTACTTTCCCCACTCTTTGTACTTTTCGGTACGCTGGTGCTTGTCTATCTCTTCCTGCGAGAAGTCACCGCCTACCGTGTTACCGCCGTATTGCGACCCGCCTACCATGTTGCTACCCGGCCGAGGCCCAGGCGAGTTACCGTAGCCCTGTTGCTGCTGGCCATAGCCCTGCTGTTGGCCATAGCCTTGTTGCTGCTGACCATAACCTTGCTGCTGTTGGCCGTAACCTTGCTGCTGTTGGCCGTAACCTTGCTGCTGACCCTGTCTGCCAGGTCCGCTGCTGCCCGACCCCGACGAGTTCCTGCTGTCGCTGCGCTTAAAATGGTCCCTACATTATCAAACAAAATTAGCAACCCTGAACCCCGCCAATTTACAACCATCAAACTCTAAATACATACATGAAACCGCGGCTCGTATCGCCGTCGTTTTCCTGGCCGTAGTTGTTGTCGCCGTAGTTGCTCATCGTCAATACAAGCACCAAAAATGAAGAAAATATATGGATAAGGATTAGAACCTTGCAAGTCCGCCTCAAGAAAGCCTCGTTGCTTTTATAGCGCTTTGTTTGTTTCAACAGTTGCTGAAAATAGAACAGGCAATCTTTGCTCCCCTCGTCCACGGCCTAATATTTTGGCTCCGACGCAGCAAGTACTTGTCGGCTGACTCGTAAAGGATGCGGTATTGTGCATGCCCCCTCATCCAAATATTTGTTTTGCTGAGGCTGATGACGTCGAGCTTTGCACATTTTTATGATCTGCGTTGTTTAGTTTCTAGATTTTGTGTTGATCAATGCACATGCGTTTGGCATTTCACCGAAGAGCCAGGCGATGGCGTCATACGGTAGCGTCCCTGTTGTTGGTCCAGCGCATCATATGCCAGACATGTGGGATTAGATTTCGCCGGGCACTATGATTACGCACCACTAATGAATGGGCTGGCAAGCACAGTTCAAGCAACAATGGTAAAACATGGATGTTGCCCTTGCTGGCCCAAACTCGTGGGTTAATTTGAGCGCGGAGACTGCGTTTGTGGAGATCCCGAATCAGCAGTTTCACCATGTCTTCCCCCATAAACCAAAAATATGAAACGTCCGCGTGGTGTGACGTTTCATTCATTAAACTCTGGTACAATTTATCATGTCATTTCATCCATCATCAGCCTCTTTGCCTTTCTCTTTCCACATTTGTTCTCAACATTTTTTTAATACAAGGTGTTACTTTTGCAGCCATGATGTCGTCAATTTCATTCCGACAACTACTCGATGCGCTGCCCAAGCGAGCCGTTGAAAAGTCGCTCGGATCAGTGTTTAAAGACGAGGAGAAAAAAGACCGTGAGCGGATGATTTTGGCCATGGACCAAATGGGCGACAAAATCTCTGTGGACTGTGCGCAACGTGGCCGCAACTACGACTTGAACCGGTACCACGACGTATTGCCGTTCGACGGTAACCGGGTACAGCTTGAGGGCAAGCACGATTATATTAACGCCAGTCATATTGTGTTGCCCGAACACGTTAGCAGCAACAAGTATATTGCCACTCAAGGTCCGTTGTCGCACTCGGTGGGCGATTTTTGGCGCATGGTGTGGGAGCAGGGCTCGACGGCTATTGTGATGCTCGCCAACCCTGTTGAGGCGGGGCGGACAAAGTGCGCAGTGTACTGGCCAACATCTCCCAGCCAGCCGATAACTACGAGTGGGTTGACCGTAACTTTGGGCAGTGAGCGTGTGCTCGACACGTGTTCGTCGGTTGTGGTGCGCAAACTCATTGTGCAGAACACAGTGAGGGGCGGGTCGCGCACGGTTACGCAGCTGCATTATACGGAGTGGCCCGATCATGGCGTGCCGCAGTCGCCGGGCCCTCTTTTGCAAATGGTCCAGGAGCTGCGCGAGAATAGCGTGTCTGATGCGCCGGTGGTTGTGCATTGCAGTGCGGGCGTGGGCCGGACCGGCACGTTTATTATTATTGATGCGGCCGTGGGATACTTTGCCAAAAACGCAGACTATTCGGGTGATTTGGTGGCGGATGTGTTCAAGTGTCTGCGTAGCCAGCGCACGCTAATGGTTCAGACACTGTCGCAGTACATGTTCTGCTACCAAGCGAGCTTTTATCTGCTCAATAGCAGAGTTTAGTTTCTTTTTCTGGTCTGATTTTTCTTTAATTAAATGCGCAATGTTTTGCTGAAAATCTTGGGTCTGCTGTCTCTTGGTCACACTCGAGCGCTGCTTAAAAGCGTGTGGCCATGTGACTTGCGTGTTTGCTCATCTAGACCGGATGAAATTAGAGTTGCAAGCGCATTATCTGCATTAAACTCAGCTATATGCTGATTACAGCTTGGGCCAATCAAGCCCACTCTCAAATAAAGGAGCCCCAAACCTTGACGCCTCTCGCTGCTTCTTATTTCCAACTTTTGCTCGTCTCTTTTGCCTTTATTTTCTCTGACCCATCGTCTCTTTTTTTCATTTCCTTTATTTTATTTGTCGAGGGGAGCAGCACGAGTTCCTCTACCCTGTTGAAATTCAGCTTGTTCGCATTCATAGTTTAACTTGACGCATCTCAACGTGGTGCACGTTTTGCCCAAGTCACTATATTGAACGCATATAAACAGTCTGCGGACCATGGCACTAAAGGTACTTGGTCTCAGTTCAACACTATGTTTTCCGAGAGTTGTCTAAATTGGTGTTTTGCGTTGTAGGCAGAGCTTGAGCAATGGCACCAGGCGGTCGAGTTCTTTGACGAGCACGACTACGATGCGTCGCTGGAAATGTTCAGAGTAAGTATATCTTGTGACGCTTCACAAGCCTGGCACAAAATATCATTGTTTGGGATCTTCAGTCTAGTGACTGGAATCAGCTGGGGTCTGCGTCTTTCATTCTTCTCAGTCGTGGACTTGTCTGAAATGCATGGATGAAGCCAAGCACGCAGCTTTATTGGGACCGAAATGGGAAAAAGAGGCGTCCCTTTTTCGCCTGCCACTGCTCTTTCTAGCACCAAGGGGAGCTGATTTACCCGCATCATAGTCGTTTCGGTGTTGGCACGTTTTCCTTCGACTGACCTTCTATTTATGTTTGTTGATAGAGCATCGCCGATTCCGCCAAAATTCACTTCAACATTGGGCTGATTCTGGGCCGCAAAGGAAATCATGCGGGCGCGGTAAGTGCCAACTATTTATAGCGGGTCTTTGACCGATATTAGCTGAATCTATTTTTGCAGTTTGTGCGTTGACGTCCGTAGATGGAAGCGTACAACAAGGCGCTCGAATTGGACCAGTATTTGGTGGTTGCGTACTTTCAGCGAGGCGTTGCGCACATGGTGCTCAACGAAAACGCCAATGCGCTGGATGACTTTAACAGCGCGCTAAAGTACCTGCGAGACAATGAGTTTATCGACTATACGCAAATTGGGCTCGACTACAAAGTATATACATGCGAAGTGATGTACAATCGGGCGCTGTGTTTCTTCTGCTTGGGGCAGGAGGAAGACGCGCTGGCCGATTTGGCCGATGCAAGCAAGCGTGCGGTGGAGGAGCGGCACTCGTGGATCAAAAAGGCCATTGCATCGAACGGCATGGACTGTCCGCTGTACTGCGTGCCAAAGGGCGTCGTGTACCGGCCGTCGGCAAGCAAGCTGCAGAGCACAAAGAAGATTGATTTTTTGGGAACAGCCAAAGTTATTGCATCAGCTGACGGCAAGGACAATTTCACAGGGTTCAAGGGCGCGCTGGTGCGCAAAGAGACGCTGCGGAACATGGGGTCGTCGGCGGCGATTGGGCACCAAAAGTCGATGCGTGTGCGCAAGACCACGCCGCCGCCAGAAATGTTGCCAGGGGGCGGGCTGGCTCGGTCAAACACGATGCCGGTCCACCGCCACGAAGCAGGGTCGGTGCCGCACCGGCCGGGGCAGACAAAGCTGACCGAGACATCGCTTAGCATGCCGCCAGCTGCCATGCGGATGCGGTCGGCCGGCAACATTCAAACCACAAACGACGGTGCAAAGAGCCGCGACGTGGCCCATGCAAAGGCGCATGCGATAGACTACGGAAAGGAAGATGACGTCATTTCGTCATCGTCTTCTGCTTTCTCTACGCCCTCGGCCACACCGATATCAGGGGCACCTGAGACAGCCAGCCCGGATACTGTGCCGCCGGTTACACCCAAATCAGCAATGAAGAAGCCAACTAAGCCGGGAGCGGCTGATCCGCTGGATATTATTCGAGCAGGGCTGGCGCGGCGCACGACGTTGAAGAACCAGCAGCGGCAGCAGCAAGGGCAGCGGCCGAACATGCCGCAGCGGTCGGCCACGATGCGGCAAATGGGCGGGCATGACAGTGGAGATGAGCAGGGGGCGGGCAGCTCGCGGCTGGCCGGTCAGCTGCGCAGCAACCTTGGCGCTGGGCTGCGGAGCGCCGGGCCGTCGCCGGGTCCAGGGGCGCAGATGGCGCGGACCGAGATAATCATGCCGGTGATCCAGCGATCGAACACGGACACAGCTGTGGAGTCATCGCCGACCGAGTACTCGTCAGAAAACATGTCGCCCGAGTACTACCGGGCCGAGCCGCCCAGCGCATTCAGCACGGCGCATCCCGGACTTGTTCATGCGCAGAACAACTCGGCCATGATGACACCGCCGTTGAGCCACGAGGAGCTGGCGGCTCGGGGCATTGCTGGAATAAACATCGGGCAGCAACATCAGCAACATCAGCAATCGCATATGCACGCCTACGGTTCATCGTCTTCGATTTCTCTCTCGCCGTCACCCGCATCTCCTGCTCTTAATGCGCAGTACGGGTCGCTGAACGCCGCGGCAAGTGGGCTGCGGCGTGCGCCGACCAAGAAAGACGCAATGAAAGTCAAAGTGCATTATGGGGAGGATATCATCAACCTGATGGTGCCCAAGCTGGCTAGCTTTGACACACTGCGGGCAAAGCTGTCGGCCAAGCTGGCTAATGCCGTGGGCGGGCATTCAAGTGTGCTGCGTATTCAGTATTTAGATGAAGATGGCGAAGCAGTGTTGATGACCGACGATGATGATTTCGAGCTGGCCAAAGCATACGCGGGCGGCGACATGTCAGCGCCCGAGACCAATATAGTCGAACGGCTGGAGCTGTGGTGCACACTTTAAATGAAATTTTGTGGCAAGTAAGCTGGTGTATAAAATTGGGATCAAACCACATTTATATAGCTTTGGAAAAACTTGAGCTCGGAAAAGATCTAAAAGTAAGAGACGGCGGCCACAAGCGCCATGGCGATGCCCATGGGAGCCACGGCCTGAGCGCCCGAAGAGTCGGTTTCCGACGACTTTGAGGCCTCGGACAGTTCGCTGGAAGCCGCGGACGACGCACTCGAAGCCTCGTCTAGCTTGCTCGATGCCGACTCTATGGGGTCAGTGCTCCCTCCGGTATTTGTCTGTGCGTGCACCGCAGCGACAAAAAGCAAAGCAGCCGAGAAAACCTTCATATTCTAATATATTCTATAGTAAAAATATAGGGGTAAAATATAGCGAGGGGAGATGGGATGGAAGCGGGAGGACGAGCTTGTATTTGGTATTTATATGTGCTCTTGGCATGTTACACAAATGCAGGATGATGCGCTTTTGGCCGCCACCATGCCAAGGGTGATGAGCGAACGTTCCAGCTCCCCTCTTCCGGCTCTCGTGCAACAGAGCTTAATATCACAAATCAGTGATTGGAGATCCACGTGACACGTGTTGATTAGAGCGTGTAATTTCTCATACCGCTCAGATATCGCTTTTCTTTCCAGGAACCGCATTTTTCAAGATGATGTTTGGCAGCATAAACTCGTCGGGGGCGATAATAGACGTGACGAAGCACGGCGAGGCCAGCGACATACTGCTGCCCAACCAGACCGACCGGGTGCAGAAAGTGGCCGTCGACATCGGCGGCTCGCTCGCCAAAGTCGTGTACCTGACGTCGGGGCCTCGCAGCCAAGGCGGACGCCTGCACTTTGCGGCGTTTGAAACCGACAATGTTGAAAAATGCGTAGCATTCATCCGCACGCTCTTGGACTCGCCTCCAGACACGAGCGAGAATGCCGAGCCGGTGATTATGGCCACGGGGGGCGGCGCGCACAGGTTCCGCGACCTGCTGAACAAGGAGCTGGGAGTGGAGATCCGGGTGGAAGACGAAATGGAGAGCCTGACGGCGGGGCTGAACTTTCTGATCCGGGAAGTTGCCGACGAGGTGTTTACGTACTCGGAAGACACGCCTATGCAGTTTGTGGATGCGGCGGCTGATATGTTTCCGTATATGCTGGTCAACATCGGATCGGGCGTCAGCATTCTGAAGGTGACCGGCGACGACGAGTTTGAGCGCATCAGCGGCACGTCGCTGGGCGGCGGCACGCTGTGGGGGCTGCTGAACCTTTTGACGGGCGTGCGGTCGTTCGACGCGATGCTCGACATGACTAAAACCGGCGACAACGCGAAAGTCGACATGATGGTCGGCGACATCTACGGCACAAACTACGGGCGCATCGGGCTCAAAGCGTCGAACATCGCGTCGTCGATGGGCGGCGTGTACCGCAAGACGCTCGACAAGCACTTTGACGACAGCGACGTTGCCCGCTCCATCCTGTACATGGTCAGCAACAACATTGGCCAGATCGCATATCTCAATGCGCAGCTGCACGGCATCCGCCACATTTACTTTGGCGGGTACTTTATACGCGGCCATCCGCTGACGATGCACACGCTGTCGTATGCGATCAACTTTTGGTCGAAAGGCGAAATGCGGGCGCTGTTTTTGAGGCACGAGGGGTTTTTGGGCGCCACTGGGGCGTTTTTTATCGGCGAGCGGGCCAGGCCGGCAGACGTGTCGCAAACGGCCGATAACGAAGATAAGACGCCAGGTGTGAGGCGGAGGAGGGCGTATTCGTTCACCGAGAACTTTTCGATCGCCGGGGCTATTGCCGACGACGCGATCGGCTCGCTCGGCATGCTGGACCGCGAGCCATCGGCGCTCGAGCCGCTAGCCCAGCTGGTCAACACCGCCAAATGCCCGTACACGCCCGACACCGTCGACTTGACCCACGAGCCACGCCAGCAAGCGTACTGGATCTCCGCCATGCAGCGCAACACAAACGGGCTGCTCGACTTGGCCGACTCGGGCGCCCTCCCCGGCTGCTCCGACCCCGAGTCGCGCCAACGCCTGTCGCGCTTTGTCTCTCTATACCTCAAGCACTTGCACCAACTTCAGCGCCGACCGCTCTCGTACGGCGCAATGTCCGTTCGAGCTCTTTTGGGCTTGCGCGAGCAGTGTTTGCACGAAGTGGGGCTCGAAGACATATTCGCCGGCGTCAAAAAGCACGAGACCGATGGGGCGCTAGCCGCACTGCATGCGGTGCTGCGTGAGGTTGACGCGATGAGCGAGAGCGAGCGGCCTCGCGTGCTGTTGCAGAACGTGCTGGCGGGCAATATGTTTGACTGGGGAGCTACGCAGTTGCGCGGCGTGCTTGCGGAGGGCAGTTTGGATTTGGATAAAGCACGGGACCAGATTACGTGGCGGCAAGAGTTCGACAACGGGATGGACTTTGTCGCCCGGATTCAGCACCACACGTATTTGCAAGCTGTTGTGTTTGTCGATAACAGCGGCGCGGACGTGTGTCTGGGCGTGCTTCCTTTTGTGCGCTTCCTGTTGCAGCAAAATACACGGGTTGTGTTGGCGGCCAACTCGCGGCCTGCGCTCAACGACGTCACCGACCGCGAGCTCGTGGATATTGTTCGCCGTGCGCAAGTGGTTGATCCAATATTTGGGACGGACTTGCTGAGCGTGTGCGGAACCGGCAGTAGCGGTCCATGTTTGGACCTACGTAAACTCGATGCACGGCTTGTGCAAGCAACCCAGAATGCAGACTTGGTGGTTATAGTCGGCATGGGCCGGGCGATTCACTCCAACTATTATGCGCGGTTCTCGTGCGACTCGCTCAAACTGGCTGTGTTTAAAAACCAAATGGCCGCGGATGCCGCACATGCCCACATATACGATGCACTGTGCAAGTATGAGCGGGCTGTTTAGTTTTGGTTGGAAAGTAGTGTATTGGGTTAAACTTAGAATGCTGATAGTAGCACGGAGGCGCCGACGAGCGCCAATGATGCGTAGAGGCGGGACGAGGCGCTGGTCTCGGAGTCTTCGTTTGTGTTGGACTCGGATACTATTTTTGTCGACCCATCGACAAACACCGTCGACCGGCTCGGCTCATCGTCGCTCTCTGAGCCCAGTTCACCGTCGTCCGTCTCCTCGGTCTCTTTCTCAGACTCCTTCTCGGTCTCCTTCTCCGACTCCGACTCCTTCTCAGACTCAGACTCCTCCGACTCTGGCTCATCCGAGTCAGTCTCCTCCACGCTCGTCAACTCATCATGACTGCTCTCGTCCTCCTCCACGCTCTCCAAGCCCTCCACACTGGACGCAGGTCCGTCCCGGTCATGGCCAATCCGCACTACAGACTGTTGGGGAGCCGGGGCTGCAAGCCCACATACTGCCAAAACACACGCTACTGCAATTGTAAAACCCCGCATTGTTTGAATATTAAAAAACTATTGGAAATAATGTGGATGAAAGAAAGAAAACTTGGGTGACAAAAAGTGCAAAAAAATGGTTCTATAAACGAAGGGTTAAAGTCTCAACAGTCGGACTCGGCTTTGCGGAAAAATGTTTTTGTAATGATGTTGGGAGATTGTCAATGCACATTTTATTAGTAAAAAATAGCGGCGGGTGACGTCGGATCGACAACTTTTCGCGTTCGCGATTCGCTCGTGAAGTATCGCCAAATGCAGCGGTCTGCCGCACACATGGACCACACATGGACCACACATGGACCATGGTCAATTACGCAATTTACCTAAAAGCTATGGCTGCGCTTCCTCAATAAACGAAACCGCCGCCGCCTGCGTAATCGTCGACACTCGCGATACTTTGTTTTCAAAAGTAACGCCGTAAAACTTGTCTGCGTGCGCAAGCATTTCGGGCCGGAACGTTGTTGTAACAAACTGCGACGAGCGGCTCAGCTCGTGGATCATTGAAGCTACGGACGTGCGGTACACGGCGTCGAGGTTGGCATCGATTTCGTCGAACAAGTAGAATGGCGCGGGGTCGCACCGTTGGATCGCAAATATAAGCGCCAGTGCTACGAGCGACTTTTGGCCGCCCGACAGCTGTTGCATGCGCAGGCCCTCGTCCGTCTTGCTGTTGAACGACACGCGGATGGACACGCCAATGTAGTTCTCCACTCCCTCGTCATCGACGTCATCCACACGCCGCTGCATCACAAGAGCTCCGCGCCCCGTCGGCACCAGCTTCTCAAACACAGAGCCAAAGTACTTTGACACCTGCTTAAATGTGCGCTCAATGGCCTCGTCCTTGCGCTGGTCGAGCACCCCGATAAGCTCACGGATCGACTCGGCGGACTGATCCAGCTCCTGCTTCCGTACCCGTATAGACTCCCGCTGGCGCGCAAACACACTGTACTGCTCAAACGCTTTTTTGTTGACGTGGCCAAACTTTTTGAGCTTGTCGTTGGTTTTGTGCAGCTTTTTGGCCAGCTTGGGCAAGTGCGCGCGAGAAAAGTTTGCAAACGCCTCTTCGGGCAAAACGCCCAGGTCTTGGATATTACGCGTGTACTCGCTCTTCTTCTGCATGTACAGGTTGCGCTGCGCCAGGCATTTCTCCAGCTGCTCCATCGAACGCTGCACGCTACGTGTCTCGGCTTCGAGAGCTTGCGTCGTATCAGACAGTTGCTTCTCGAGGTCGGTGATGTCACGCAGTTTTTCCTCGACCTCGCGATGCACTTCTGATAAACGCTCGCTTGCGTCTTCTTGCAGTTTGGCCAAACGGCTGAGCTCGCGGCTTTGCGTGCCGATGGCTTGGTCGGGATTTTCGGCCGTTGCTTGCTCCAACTGCTGCTGTGCTTCCTCGAGCTGCATGCGAAGGCCCAGGCCCAGTTCACTTTGCAACTCATTGCGCTGCCCTTCCAGCTCGGCACGGGCCGAAGACTGCTTGGCCAGCTCGCTCGACTGCGCGTCCACCTCGGGCACCAGCCGCTCAAGCAGCGTACGCTCCGCTGCAGTAATTCCCTGCGCAAACGGCGCTTTCAGCTCTGCTCGCAATGCTTCTAGCTCGAGCTCCGCTCCACGTTGCTGCGTGCGCATAACAGCCAGCGACTTTTCTGCGCCCTCGCAAAACAGCCGCGCATCGGCTTCTTCCTTGAGCAGCTGGCGGAGCTCTTGCTTCGAGTTCATTCGTGTGTTGCTTGCTTGCACCGCACGAGCACTCAGCATCTGTAGTTCGCTGTGCAATGCTGTAATTTCCTGGTCCAGCGCAGCTAACGAAGCTTGTGTTTCTTTCGCCTCGAGTTCAGCCCTTTGCACCCGAGCACGAGTCTGGATGAGTGTTTTGGCTGCGTCGAGACGCGACCCTTTGCGGCCGACAAGCCCGCCCATCAGCTCGCCACGCCGGTCGATCTTATCGCCCTCCAGCGTGACTGCTGTAAGGTTCATTGTGCGCGCATAGTTGCTGCCCACCTCCAGCGACGGGCAAATAATCGTCTTGCCAAACACTTGTTGGAACGCCCGCAGAAACCGCCGGTCGAACTGCAACCGTTCGATCATCGGGATTGCATCGCTCGCCTCGGGATACGACGCCGACACAGCACGCAGACGGTTTAGGGGCACAAACGTCAAACGTCCCTGCTTCATACGGTTCAGCTCGTCCAGCACTTTAGTGGCCGTCACATCGGTATCCACAACCACGTGGAACAAGCTCGGCCCCGCAATAGCCTCCACGCACGTGCGATACGTCTCCTCAACCTCAAACAGCTCGAAAAGCGGACCATATACGCCCTCGAGTCCCAGCCGCTCTTGGATCTCGGACAGCGCCTGCAGCCCGTCGCTGGTGGCCCGGTCGATTGTGCCGCTGAGCACGCGTTCAGCGCGCTTGAGCTCGCCCCGAAGGTCGCTGTTCTCCGCCTCCATCCTTGCCTCTTTGCGCCACAGCTCTTTGCGCATGCTCGTCTTTGAATCCTTTTCTTCTTTCAATTGCACTTCCCGTGCTTGCATCTCGCTCATTTGCTCGACCATTGCGTCTGCTTGCGCCTTTGCATCCAACACTGACTGCGATATACTTGCCAGTCGGGTTTGCAGCTCGGTGTGCTCATGCTCAGTCGCTTCAAACTGCATAGTCTGGTGCTCGGCCGATGTGGTGAGCCGCGTTATTTCGGCGTTTAGCCACGCATCGCGCTCTTTTTTGCTGCCGAAATGTCCGCTACGGCCTTGCTTCTGGAGCAGCGACTTGCGCTGCTGGTCGGACACTTCGAACTGCTCGCGGAGCTGTGTTTCACGAGCAAATGCTTTTTCGTACTTTGCGGTTACTCGAGATAGCTCGGTTTCGCGTTTGCGGATGTCGCGGCTCAGAGTGTCGGCCGTGCGCCGTAGCTCCGTGATACTGTCGCGGCCAAGCGTTCTGTCTTGCTCCAAGTCCTGAATCGACGACTCGATGTGCGCTCGCGAGCGGGCAAGCTCTTCCGCCTCGTTTGCCAGCTGCTCGCGGTCAATCGACAAGATCTCGAGTGCCTGCTTGGCCGCACGAATCTCTGGCTCAAGACTCGTTATCTGGCGCTCCAGCTCTCCGGTTGCTTCTTGCCGCTCATTAACCGCCACCACCAACTGCTCGCGTCGAATATCAATCTCGTCCAACTGCTCGACCACATCTTCCTGCTCCAACGAGTAAATCGCATACTCCATGCACCGCCTTTCACGGTCCAACGTGCGATATTTGTCCAACTCGTCTTTTTCCAAATCAAGCTCATTCAGCCGCTCTTCAATCATCGCCAAATCATCCGAAATCTTGACCCGCATACGTTCCGTATCTTCGATAATCTTCAAACTATTTTCGCGACGCGACTCGTAAACCCGCGTGCCAGCGACTTCTTTGAGCAGCGCCAACCGCTCGCTGTCTTTGGCGTGAGTTAGCGACGTCACTCGTCCTTGCGGCACAATATAGTAGGGGTTGGACCGCGAGAACCCCGCGCTCTCCAACAGACTGCTGATTTCACTCTTGGTCGAGCTTTTGCGATCGAGCGAGTAGTCGTCTTTTTTCAGCCCAATCGTCCGCCGCACCACTGTCTCCTCCTTGCCTGTCGGAAACCGATTGTCCGTGTTGTCAAACACTACTTCGACAAACGCGGACATTGTTGATGGGCCTGTGCCTTCGTGCAACAGAGCTTGGCGTTCTTCGCGGTTCAGGTTGGTGTATGCATCGCTGAGCACGAACCGCACGGCAGCGAAAAAGTTGCTCTTTCCCGAGCCGTTACGACCGACCACGACGTTGTGGTGGGGGCTCAAAGGATCGGTCGTCGTCTCGTCCTTGTACGATTTAAAGCCCTGTATCGAAATCTACTGCGGGTGTATATTAGCATGAACGTTAAACTAAACATATGTGCTATCCATTAGACGAAAAAGGACGTACCCGTTTTATGTGCATCGTTTAGTAAAATGGACAACTTTTTGAATTCAAAACGAGAAAAGCAAGAAACTGCGCAACGGCTGCATGTACGCGCCTAGTTTTCAGAAAACGCGTTCATTGTTGCGCGTCAACGATCTAATCACCAGTTAATCAAATCTACAACCCCCTCGACTCTGACGAAAACACGGGCAGCCTGTGTTGCACCGGCTCGTGCGTTTGCCGCACCATTGATGACAGCCACACGGGAACATACGGCATTTCCGATCGCGCTTGGTTCCGCGAATGCATACGAACCGTGCGCACAATGTCTTTCTTTGTTATGATGCCAAGCAATGCGCCGTGGTGGACGACCAGAACGTATCGTACGCCCAGTTCCCTAAACATTTCAGCCACGAGATTAACGTCAGTGCCGTGGCTGATCGTAATCGGCGTAGCGTCCACCCACGGCCGAAAGTCCAGCATCTGGGCATGTGCCATAGGCAGTTCGATGTTGCCCCGCGAGAAACAACACGGCGACGCATTGGAATATACACTCGATACACGAGCCCGCTCGGCGACCATCGCCATGTCTGACCGCGATATATACCCAACAAGTACCAACGAACTTTTGGACTTTACTACGGGAAAACCGCTATACGACGACTCGCGCAACAGCTTCAATACACTCTCGAGGGTCTCGCCATTAGCCTCCACCACCGTCATCTCCGAGACCCGAACCATCAGCTCATCGCTCGTTCCGTGAAGAACATACTCTTGGTCCATCGACAAGAACGGATACCCGTTTAGGTGGATGATGCTCTCAAAGTACCCGTCTTTGCCAAACGCATCGGCTACGGATTTGCTCACAGTTACGGCGAGCATAATTGGCAGCACGTAGATGAGCGCATCGGTTAGCTCGAACATAATGACCACGACGGTTACAGTCATCCGGGTGGTTGAGGCAAGCATGGATGCTGCACCCACTAATGCGTAGACGCCAGGTGTTATACACGGCACGTCCGGTCGACATGCGCCAAACAGCCGCCACGTCGGATGGTTCTCATACATTGTCTGCACGACCATTCCGAACGCACGTCCAATGCTTGCGCCAGTGGCCATCGACGGCGTAAACATGCCTGCTGGAACCGCCAGCCCACATGCAACCGACGTCATCAGCACTCGCAATACCGACGTCACCAACAGCGAAAACACGTTTCCCGTCCGATCACCCCGACTGCACAGCCCGTCTGTCTCCTGGCCCGTACATTCGGTAAACAAATTACTAACCAGCGTAACCATGTCGGCGCGCAAGTACACGCTCATATAGCTAACGCATGCAGTGGCCAGCGCTACCACAAGCACTTCGCCGCGGGCAAAGTTTTTGAGCACCGAGTGTTGCCTATACTCCATCAAATACAGCGTCAGGCGGTTCTGTAGCATTCCGATGATTCCGCAGATAACGCCTATAGCTACAAAAAACCACAGCTCGAACAAGTCCCACGTGCGGTCGTATGTGACCTGAAATGATACGAGCTTGCCGTTGCGGAACGGGTTGAGGAGCTTCAGAGTTACGGCAGCCGCTGTGGCGCAAAACAAGCTCCGCCACATGGTCTTTGCCGGAAAGTAATATGACACTTGCTCAAGGCTAAACAGCACGCCAGCGATCGGTGCTCCGAACGCAACCGATATTCCGGCCGCCGATGCTGCCGACAGTAACTCACGTCGCTTGACCTCGTTATGCTTAATTTTCTTAAACACACGCGAGTATATATTGCCGCAGCAGCACGCAACGTGCACCATCGTTCCTTCCTTGCCCAGACTCAGTCCCGAGGCCACCGAAAGCACGACGCCCACACACTTTATGCCCAACGTTCGCACGCCCAGGAATTGGCGCATCATAAACCCGCTCATAATAGTTTTGATCTCCGCTATGCCCTGGCCTGCTGCATACGGTGCGTACTCTGTTACCAAAAATGTGCTGATTCCGGCAAACAAAATCGCATCAAATACAAATACAATGAACCGGAGGAGCCAATCCAGCCAGTGCCAGTGCACGCGAAACAGTTCGCTCCATGTTACCCAGTCCACGCACACACTGTCGGTGTTCCAGCAGCAGAACCGACGGTTCAAGTAAAAGCCCGTTCGACAGTACCCGCCCTTTACGTCTATAAGCCATTGCGACGATACTGAAATGCATGTTGCAATCAGTCCCATTGTCACGCCGACTGCCAACAACACTATCCACGACTTGGACGAGTCGGCCAAAAGCTGCAGCCGGCCTTTTATGCCCACATGTGTTTGCACGCGCAAGTCGTTCTTGTAGTGCCGGGCTTTTGTGCTCTCGTATATCCAGTCGATTGTCGAAAAGTCTTCGTACTTTGCTCGTTGCAACGGTCCGTTGTACAGCCATCCGGTTATTACGTCCATGTCGGACTCGTCGTTTGGAATAAGTGCTTCTTGCGACGACCGCATTCGCCGTAACGGCACAACTGAATGCTCGTCGCCGTAGTCGTCGAACCGCGGTACATACTCGCTCCCACTTTCACTCTCGCTATGCATGGTGCCTGTTCGTGTGCGTGTAGACCGAGTGTCGGTTGTACGGGTGTGGGTTGGCGTCGAACTGGTCTCGCTGCGGAACGTTCGCCGCATGCTAGCTCCTTCAAATGTTTCGTCCATTAATGCAGAAAATAATACAGCCTCGTAAAGAGAGAAACGAAACAGTCCATATGATTACAAGATTAGGGCATGGATATATCCAAACACCATCAAATCAAGCACACGTCTTGAGCTTAATATTTGCGTCTTGTCTTTCTTTTGCACAAATGTGTATTTTCTAGCACATAAACTACATGGACCTGCGACAAACCATTTTTAAAGCACAGCATATCAAACTGCCGCCACTTGAACAGTCGGAAACTGACGGCAAAGACTGGAGCCCATTACCATGGTCTTTGTATTTTGAAACACAACGCACCGTTTCTGTCTCCGACACCAACTTTAACGTATACGCAAGCGGAACAGACAACTCTGGTCCTATATTTGTGTTACACCACGGCGCGGGTCATAGCGGTCTGACATTCGGTCTAACGTCCAAGCACATATACAACAGCGATCCACAAAGCTATACCGTTGTTGCTCCCGACTTTCGTGGTCATGGCGCAACTACCGGAAATAACCAAAACGAACTCAGTCTAGATTGCATGGTTGACGATTTGGTGGGACTGTTTGATGCGTTGTTTCCCAATAACCGTCGTGACGTTGTTGTGGTGGGACACAGCATGGGCGGAGCTATTGCTGCACACGCAGTATCGTCCAAACGCATCCAAAACGTACGAGGACTTGTTCTTATCGACATTGTCGAAGGCTCGGCCATGGACTCGCTCCCATCAATCCCCATGTTTATCAACGCCCGGCCACAAACATTTGACTCTATTGAATCCGCCATATGCTGGCACATTGAGTCAAATTCAATCCAAAACTACGAGTCTGCACGCCTGTCCGTACCATCCCTCCTTGTTCCCGTTAATGACGGTAAACAGATGACGTGGAGAACACAGCTTTTGCCCACAGAAAGGTATTGGAAAGAGTGGTATTTGGGACTATCGAAAACGTTTGTTTCGGCACCAACCGCAAAGTTGCTAGTGTTGGCGGGCACGGATCGGTTGGACAAGGAGTTGCTGATTGCGCAGATGCAGGGAAAGTTTCAGCTCGAGGTGTTGCCTCTTGCGGGGCATACTGTTCAGGAGGATTTGCCAGACCGGGTTGGCGACATTGTTGTATTGTTTTGGAAGCGCAATAGGCCGCTCAATATTCCTGTTACTCGACTTTAGTCTCAAAACGCTTGTTATTGAGTTGTTTCTTTGCTTATTTGGTTAATAAACATATGCAAAAGAATGTTTTATATTATAAATTGCGGTATATGTGACACGTGTTGAAAACAATAAGCAGAGTAAGCCACGTCATTGCACACGGTGTCAAACAAGGTGGTTGTCAGCACACGATGCATGACAGCACGGCATGTATAATTTATTTCTTTTTACTCAACTTTAATACAGACAATTGGCCAATTATTGAATAAATTATCTGTAGCACCATATCAACTACTACGACAGAACATAAAAAGCCAATGCGTGGACCAAACATATCTGCACTATCCCTTTTTGCCAATATACCTATTTCACCACCAATATGCCATCCTGTGACGTAAACCACCGTGCATGCGAAGACGAATCTTATCGTCACCACACTGCCGTGGCAGAGTTTCGCCTAAATGCAAGCATTCGACGGGTCTTTGACGTCAAAGACACTGTTACTGAAAACATTACTAGAGCAATTATGGAGTATGCTACTTTTGAACCAGGGTACAGCACGGCTGGTGTTCGTACATATCGTTTTGCTGGCAATTATACTGAGCTTGGGTGGATTAATGAAGAGCTGGCAAATATTGTGTGCCACGAGGTTTTTATAAGCAACAATGTGGTTAAAATGGTGACTGCTTCGTTGGTCAGACCGGGTGTTTCCATTATAGAGTGTAGTTTTGTAGAGTCTGGTTAGTAGCCTGATGTCTTGTTTAGCTGTTTACCAATATATTGCTAAAGTTTTAAACTAGTGTCACTGAGAGTATAAACCCCACATTAGGGATTATAGTTGCAATATGATTGCAGTTATTAGCATTAAGCAAATAGCGTTGCTTCGAAAAATGGTAGATACCAATTGTTGGCATGTATTTGTATTCAACAAATAGCACAATATTAACCAATACACGGTGTAATACTCTTTTGCCAATTGTTTTGCTTGATAATTACAGTAATATACTTTTATAAATATGCCAAAACATATAAATTCTTGCATCTAGATTGCTTTTTCACTACTTGCAACTTGTAATATCTTTGAATTCAGTAAACTGTTTACAGCTGCTCAACATGCCATTATTTGTTCTATCTAACCGAGCCTCTAACGACATGTTTTATTATCTTCACTCTAACGCTGCAGATATTGCAATAAACCGCGACTTTTGTGATATCTATGGTATTAACTATTCGATTAAAGAAAATATAAGCAAGTCAATCATGACCATGGCAATTATTAAAGATGAGTACAATGATTTACTAGACAACCGACATTACTTTCTCTCAGGGGCGTACACTGATCTTGGATGGATTAACAACATACTAAATGGTATAAGCTGCGAAGAAGTTATTATTAGCAATACGGGAATTGCATTGGTTACTAAATTGTTAAACAGGAACAACGTATTTATTGAATTTGGATCAGTGTAACAAATGTATAATCAGGTCACTAGTTTGAAAATGTCTTCTTAATTTTAAATAATATATATCTGTGAAATGGCTAAAAATAGTTGTATGCAATGTCGGTAGTGCACCAAGTAATTATACCTGTGTATAACCCAAAAAGGTACTTAATATCTATAATTAACTTTATTGCAAATAATATAACAATAACAATGTACATAAACGCTTTGCTTATTATTTCAATATACTCTGAAATAAGACATATAAAGCTTAAAGCAGTCAAAGGTATTTACTCGTGATACTAAGAATGTACGAGCGTCAATTATAATTTGTTTGCCTATATTCTTTCTCTAATATGTGCCAATAATATTGTTGTCGACCGCCAAACATATAAATTCCCGTAGTACGTCCTCAATTTTTAGGCTGTCTGCAACTCTACAACATTATTCCTTTTCACATAAACAAAGCAGCACCAGCCGTTGCTGCTATTAGTTACTTTTTATATTGTATTAGTTTGTGATGTCTCACCAAGAATCGGGCCATACAGCCTCCGAGGAAGAATTTTATAAAAGTTGGTTTATTATTATTGACTATCTTACATATTTAAGGTTTTATCGGCTGCATAACATTGAGTTTTCAACCAAATTAAACATTAGCCAAAAAATCTTGAAGAATGCCATTCGAGATTACGAGTTTTCAGATGCTCTGGGCAGTCGCACTTATTATCTTCCTGATCACCTTGCCAATCTTCGATGGATTCATCAATCTCTAAGACATATCAAATGCCAAGCGGTCTATGCAACTGACGACAGTATTAAAATCTACACTACTCGGACTGGAGTAGCCGATCCAATTGTGATTACAGTTAATAGGAGTGATATTCCATAATGAGCTGTTTTATTCTCACTTTGACACTCGTAGTCTGTCCAACATCCGCTTATTTGCACTAAAGCAAACGACTGTAACTCATTTTGGATAGAGTTATTGGAATATGCTTTTTGTTCCATCGTCTTTGATTCATAAACTTCACTTTTAAATATAACCACATAAACCACTGTTTATTTTTGCGATAGGACCAAAATGTGTCAATTTTAATACAACGCAAATAACAATATACATTACCTGCCATTTTCTTTTCTTACAGTATTACTTTTAGGCGGATAATGTTGCAGGATTCTTGACTGGGTCAGCCCCCGGCCGAAACACCCGCAGGCGGACAGTGGTTTTCCACTTTCAGTTGCAGCTCAGCTGTCAGTGACCTCATGTTCACCAATGTTATGTCCTGAGGTTACTAGTTTTTGCTGATTTAGGATGTCCGCACAAGCAATTGTTAATGCACGACAAAGGGCAAATAAAAAATAGCAATGAGAGCAGCGACTGACCCAGTCGTAACTCACTTTAATAGTTAAGCATTTCACTCTTCTTTATTCTGGCAGTACAATTATTGCTGCTTTTTAGTTTAGCCCAATTTGGGTTGTGTTCTAACAGAAAAAGGCCATTTGCATAACAATATCTCTTACCCAGTCCTATTTCATGTATAATATTCAGCTGATGTAAAAAAACGTAAAGCAAGAATTGCGACCAAATGTACCACTATTTAATAAATTGCAGTTTCACCTTTTCACTGTTTGTTAATAGTTATAAATGACTCTATTGACAAGACAAATACAAACAATAGACATATGCTCTTTGCTTATTAGTATAATAACCCGTGAAACAAGACATATAAAATTTAAATTCAATAAAAGCTTTTATTCGTGATTCTATGAATGTACGGGTGTCAATAAGAAATTGGTTGCCTATACTTACTCATATTTGCCAACTATATTCATGTCGGCTGCTGGGTATATAAATTCAAGAAGGCTGCCCACAGTTTTTAGTTTTTCAGCAACTCAACAACATTATTCCTCGTCACAGGATCAAATAACACCAACTACTACCAATATCTACATTACGTATACTATTTGTTTGTGATGTCTCAGCACGAAACTGGCCAGCTCGCATCCGAGGAAGGATTTTACAAACGTCAGGCCGATGCTATTGACAGAGCTTTCAGTAAAAAGGTGTGTGAAGAGCATCACATTCAGTGTCCACCCGAAATTAACCTCATTCGATCAATCATGCACTGTGCGGTCCGCAAGAACGGAATTAGTGCTGACGATGGTGTTCGTCGTTATTTCCTTCCTTACGACCGTAACAATCTTGGATGGATTCACGAATCATTGGCAAGTGTCAAATGCGAAATGGTTTGTGTAACTGACACCAGTATTGAATTCTGCACTAGTGTCAATGGCGGAGCTGTCTCGATGCTAAAGTATGGAAATTAAACAGATTGACACTGTTTAATTCTTCCCGATGCAAGCTTTTATAGTTGTTTAAGCAGCATTTTATTTTAGTTATAAGAAGAAAAGTGGTAAATTATATATACAGCAGAAAACAGTTTATAAGGATGAAATATAGGAATTGTAATGTCCACACACAGCTTACATCACTTTCTTTAACGTCTATTAAAATTTAATCTGTTTCCAAAAGAACGGCCTCCTTTGGGCAACGCTTTAATCCTAGCACACCCTATTGGTTGCAGAAAAATTGTGCAAGTAACTGCTGGTGTGGGCCGCAAGGTTTGTTATTAAATTAGCGTCCAGATATAAAAGTATTCTGCAACAATTTGTCTATTATTCTTGTCTTCGTGATACATTAGTTTTCTTTTTGCATTTGTTATTGACCAGGGCTATTAAACTATGACTGACTGTATTACATATGCTTGAGCTTCTGATGAGTCATACTATACCGAATGTAAGAAAGATATTGACTTTGATATTATACATGAATCGAACCATATGGTTCTGGACCATAAACATATGTCACATAAGCAGCGAGCTGTGGTGTCGAGCTGGCAGAGGGACCGAGCTGAGCTGTCTTTTCAATGGGTGGTATTTCTACAGTGGGCGGCTTAGTGTGGTGAGGAAGCAAGAGTGCTGCCCCCACTGCTCTACAAATAGAAGAGAAAGCAGTAGCAGCGGCTACTGCCTTTTTCTTTACTGATAATATACTTATTATTTCCACCTTTGAACTCGCCCTCCCTGGCAAACGTTACACATATAGAGAACGCCTCTGGAAACTATATTATGGATCTAGCAAAGTACTGCACCATTAATTGCAACCTTTGTAAGAACAGCACCGTACTTACAAAAGCCAACAAGGATGCTATCCTTAGCCGTCACATGAAAACCGACGCTAATATGACCATACTAATGAATACTACTGGTATTATTGTAAGATGTGATAAGGACAAACTATTTAGAAAAGGTAAAATAGACAATCTTTAAGTATACTATAGCGATGCAGGCTAGGGAGAATTTCTAAAGTGGAGCAATAAACACAGACATTTTTGCCCCCTTTCCTCAAAAAATACAAAGTGTAAAGTCAAACAGAAAATTGGGGTAGCTTTTTTGCACCAACCAAGGGTCCACTTTGACAATTTGCTGCACAATCATAACGAGTTTTGCTACGCAGGTTTAACAGGAAGAGAAGATTGTATGTGCTTTGTTGCCTTCCAAAATGAATGCTGCTTGTACAATTTCGACATGTCTGTTTAATAACTATTTTACTGAAGAGAGCTGACGGGGGCTATCCCATTAATTAAACCACCAATGGCAGCAGAAAGGTCGGTGTTGGGGCCAAAGACTTTAAGCAAGTTGGTTTGGCAAACAAAATCCGCAGCCAAAGTGGGTTGAACAGCACAATATAAAAAAGGCAGCATCCCGCCCTCTTTCCGCAGATTTTGTGCAACATTCCTTACCCTGCCTATTATTCTCATCTATTTTTAGACAGCTATACTACAAGCCTTATATATTACGAGCAGCACAAAATGGATTACCGCAATTATAAAGGCAATTCAAGCATCAATGACAGAATTATTAATGAACTCCATGCTTTACGTATGCTGCATATGCAAGAGGATATAAAAGATAATGCTTTTATAAATATGATGGAGAGTGCAGGACTTGTAAGCAGTTCTAATGGAATTGACACATATGTAATTAGCAGAGATGATGTTAACAGCGCAACACCATTAAGTAAAAATTTCGAGTCCACTGTACTTACAGTTTTGATATGCAAAGATGGTATAAAGCTTAAAGACGAAAAGAATGAAATGCTTGTTGAAGTTGGCGCAGTTTATGAGTAACAATTACAGCAACTCGTATTGCCGCTGGGATTGGTGTTATGCAGCCTAGTATTTTTGCAATCATTAATAAAATAAAAGCATGGTTTCAAGAACAGCGGAAGCACTATTAGACACAGCTATAGTTTTTGGCGGGTGCCTGACCAGCCGAACCAACAGCACGCAACAAAAATATATAAACCACATTATACATAATCCAACCACGTGATTTAGTTTAATTTTCAGCGCATTCATCACACGATAAGCACCGATTTTTACTTTCTTTTTTCTTTGCTTTATCTCAATTGACGCCCAAATCATATTATAATCACTATGCGCACGATACGAGCACACCGCGTCCCCCAGCTACTCTTGCCATCCACACGGCGTGCTCTGCACACGCAAGACAACACTCGTTTGGACAAGCTGAGCCGCACCATTACCAGCGTGTTCCAGCCAACCCAGCCCCAACCCACAACCATCGACGCGCAATTCACAATCGTCGATTCCAAGCACGGCAGCGTGGTGCATGCCAAACTGCCTCCATACTCTTGTGTAGTTACACGCGTAGGCCAGATTGTTGGTCATGCTCGAGGCGCACACGTGCGAGCCACCACAAACGGCTCGTTCGCAGTTGCCGCTCTTCGGCCGTTGCTGGGCCGCTCGGCTTTTGTGCAGCAAGTAACGACACAAGACCAGGGAGCCGACGTGTTGGTAGCGCCACGGCGTGCGGGCGACTCGACTGTGGTGGGACTGACCGGAACTGTGGACTATTTTGTACGCCGTGGATGTGTGTTGGCGCAGACAAAGTTCCTGAATGTGTCAACATGGGCCGGCATTGGTAATGCATTTCATTTGTTGGCGTTTGACAAAGTGTCGGGCCGTGGATCGATGGTTATTAATGCAGCGGGCGGACTGCATCGTCTTGTTTTGAACAAAGATGAAGAGTATTTTGTGGATCCGCGGTTCGTCGTTGCGTGGTCGGCGACACTGGATGTTCAACCACAGTTGCCTGCAAAATCCGAGCAAAGCAAAGACGTGAATGATATGAAGAATGGCAAGGGCGTGCAGCCTGTGCCGTTTGTGGCGAGTAGTCCAGCGGTCAGTAACACTGTGAGTGCTCCGCTCAAGTCGCCAGCAGAGCCCATACAGATTGCCCACAAGTCTACGTTGCGCGATGTGTCCAAACTGGGCTCGCGGTTGCTCGACTATACGGTATTTCCGGCTGGCCGCATTATAGCAAGCATTTTGCGTGCCGCTGCACATGCGTCGACCAACATTGTGCGCTCGACTGCGTGGGCTACATCCAAGTCTATGCGCACGATGGCCGGTGTTCCCGATCTGTACCGCGTTACTGGTCCGGGCGAAATCTACGTATCGTCTCGGCTCCAGCCCAAGCCGTGGACACGCATAACTGAGTCTATAGCGGCAAAGTCATCTTAACTAAAATAATGTTTCATTTTAAAAGATTGAAAACTAAAGAAAAGAGTGTGTACTAGAGACCGAAAAAGTCGACCTGATTGCTGGCGGTGTTCTGGGCGAACGGGTTGAGTTGCTGTTGAGGCTGCGACGTTGTGAATTGCTGGGGCTGTGACATTTGGAACTGAGGCTGCGACGTTTGCTGGAATTGGAGCTGTTGCGGCTGCGATTGTTGGAACTGAAGCTGCTGGGGCTGAGATGTCTGGAACTGCTGGAACTGAGGCTGCGACGTTTGCTGGAACTGCTGTGGCTGCAATGTCTGCTGGAACTGCTGTGGCTGCAATGTCTGCTGGTGCTGGAACGACGTGTTCTGCCCTTGAGACTGTATGCTTGAGAACCCGCCCATTCCATTCGACGTCTGCTGCTGGTTGTTGTGGAACGAATCATTTGCCTTTGTCTGTATGCTCGAGAACCCGCCCATTCCATCCGCACTCTGCTGCGTGTTCTGGAACGACTTGTTCTGTCCCTGAGAATGCATGTTCGAGAACCCACCCATACCGTCAGAGCTTTGTTGCTGGTTGTTGTGGAACGAATCATGCGCCTTTGTCTGCGTGTTTGAGAACCCGCCCAGTCCATCCGAGCTCTGTTGCTGGGAAAACATATTGGAGCTGGACGCTGCTTGGTTCGAGCTGTTCGACATGAGCTGGTTCATACTTGGCTGCCCGCTGGTTGTCATAGACGAGCCGCCCGTGTTGGCAAACGGGTTACGGCTGACCTGCCCAAACGACTGTTGCGACATGTTTGTGGACGCCTGCGTGGCCGAGCCAAAGTCAAGCAACGACGCGCCGCCGGTCAAATTTCCTGGCGTGCTGACCATGCTGCCCATGCCCGTAGGCGCAGTGAGGGCCTGGCTCGACGCGCTCACCGAGCCAAACGGGTTGCTTGAGCTGGATCCCATGGCCAAACTGGCAAACGGGTCGATCTTATCGCTGTTGCGTGCAATCTCTGCAAGTCTCGAGTTCGGGTCCGAGCCCGTGCCAAACGGCAAGGCTTTAGCAGCTCCGCCATCAAATGCGTTGCCAAAGGCTCCAGACGCACCGCCAAACCCACTCGCATTGGCGCCTGATGTGCTTGCCATGGTGTTTGAGCTGGTGTCAAACATGTTTGACTGTGCGGTGGTCTGTCCGAACGGGTTCATGCCGGATGACTCGGTTTTGGACATTGAGCTGTTGGCCATGTACTGGCTCGAGCTGTTGAACGCGCTGGTGTCGAATGCACCGGGCGTCGTGCTCGTCATTGTCGAGCTCATTCCCATTGGCGCTGACAAACCCATGGTGTTGACTCCAGAGCCCATTGTGTTCATTCCTAGGCTCGAGTTCATGCCAGAGTTGGTGTTGCTCAGTCCAAACGGATCAAAGTTGCCTGCGTTGGCGCTTGCGCCGCCAAATGTGCTCGCATTGCTCATTCCGATGTTCATACCACCCATTGTGTTTACGCCGCTCATGTTGGACGTTGCGGTGACACTGTTCATAGCCGAAAACTGGTTGTTTGAGCTCGTTTGTCCGCCAAACGCGCCGAGCAAATCACCCGTAGCCGACGACGACGAGAACTGTTGCTGTTGCTGTGAAAAGGACGCCGAGCTGCTATTGCCCATCATGTTGCTGCCCATCATATTACTGCCCATCATATTGCCCATACTGTTGCCCATCATGCTGCTGTTCATCATGCTGCTGTTCATCGTGCTGCTGTTCATTGCGTTAAAGCTGTTTGCACTGGTCAGCGCCATGTTCGGTGCGGGCACATCGTCAAACCCGCCCAGCAAGTCAGTATCGCCCGCCTTGACCATAACTCCATTGCCCGCATCCATCGGCTTCGCCTCTCGTGCACTCTCCTCCAGCGCGCGCTTGAGCTCTGCGTTCTCATCGTAGTTTGCCGGCACGTTCTTGTTGAGACTCGTCCGCTTGCTCTCCGCAATGGCTTTGCGCATATCGCCATCGTCCTCATTATAGCGTTGCGATGACGTTGACAAACTGCCTCCGCGGTTGTGTCCGGGGCGGCTCCGGCTCTCGCTCTGTCCACTACCGTACGGCAGCCGTCCGCTGCTGCTCGCATACTGGTTTCTGTACGACCCCATTGGCTGCGAGTTGAATCCTCCGCGGCCCATTCCTCCGCGGTTCTTGCGGTCGGCTTCGAGGCGCGAACGGTCCGACAACACTGCTGTCAGCTCTTTTGCCTTTGTCCGCACATTTGCACCCTGGTCCAGCCCACTTTCGTCAATGTGCTGGAACTCACGCAGCGTCTTCACTACAAACAAATTGTCTATCGCATACTCTACCACGTACGGCGACCCCGAGTACAGCAAATACTCTAGCAGCACCAGAGCTTTGAATACGTGCCGCCACAACCGTCCCTTATCGTTCATCCGCTTATCAATTATCTCCATAACGCCCAGAAAGTCTGTCCTAAAAGTCTCCACATGATATTGTCCCTTTAGTTTCGTGCCAATAAGCATAAAGGGAAAGCGCCCCGGGCTATTATCAATGCCAAGAGCAGCTTGGCTGAATACTTACTGGTTGTACGTTGCTTGGGCAATTTCGCTCATCAGGGTCGCGGGCGGGGAGCCAGCCTGATTGGACGTTGCTTCCCGCACCTTCATCTGCATGGACGAGTACCCCTTGGTGTAATTCTTCCTACATTATAAAACACAATTGCAAGCATTAGAAACTGCAAATAGAGCAAAGAAGAGAAGAAAGGCGTTTATCTGAGCCGGTGAATGACGTAGCAGAGATGCGTCTGCATTCGGTTCCTGCATTCGGCTCTGTGCATATGTGGACGCAGCAGCCTGGAGCTAAAGTACTTACACCGTGCGCAAAACTCCCTTGGCCGACATTCTGTTTAATGAATACAAATATTCCGCAATAAAGACAGGGAAAAAGGAGAAAAATGAAAAAGAGTAAAAAGCCTGTTCTCCCTCCACACACAGGGACGGAGGGTAAAACGCAGTTGGGCACTGGTACTTTCTGGGCAGCAAAAATATTAGGTATAATAGAGCAAAAGAACAAACTGAAAGAGTTGAAAGTGGTACAAAAGAAGCAGTTGCTTTTGGCGCAAGGCCCACATGGATGTCATGTCGGCGATGGAGGATTGAACGCATGCGAGTCGACTATGTGTTTGGAATACCGCGTTTCGTGCGACTGTACTGAGGCAAAGCGGCCAGCATCGCCAGCCTCTTCAATTGTATAGCGAGGCGGCGGGTCTTGGATAAACGGACACAGGTCGCTGGGAAGAAATGGGCCTTCTCTGTTGACAAACGCTGCTCGTACTCGCAGCTCTTCTACATGCACAGCGTCTAACCGCGCACGCATGTCTTCGATAGCACCCAGAAGCTCGCGCTGGGCTTGGCGGCGGCGATGTACTTCAGCAATCAGCCCATCATATGCGCTGTGGAACTGGCGGTACCACGACACCAGCCCCCACATATCCTCCAACGCCGTATCAACCGCACTTGCCAGCGCCGCATACTGCATCTGCTCACTTGCCACATCCTGTACGTACTGCTGCCCAATCTCAGCAATCTGCGCAACCGCCGCAAAGCGACGTGTGCTTTCGTCATAAAACGCAGAGTACTGAAGAAACCGCACATTTATCTCGTCTGCCCGCCGTCGCACGCCGGCGAGCGTTTCGTCCAGGTCAGCGACAATTCCTGATACTTCGTTTGTGTCGCGCAGTAGCACGTTGTAGTCGTCCATGCTCAGCACGCCGCCTTCGAGCTCCATATCACGGATCGTGTCCCGCAGCTGGTCGCAATGATGCTCTATTGATTGTACGTCCTGTGCAATCTCGTCTGCCGCACTCTGCGACTCGTCCACTAGCTTGCCAATTGCCTCCACGCCCTCCCATGTTACGCTAATGTCTTCGGCTGCGGGGATAACGATACCGTCTATTTCGCGCAGCGCCTGTGCACACTGCTCGTGGTTGGCATCACCGATTATTCGTAGCTCGTTCAAGCAGTCGTTCACTCGAACTTGGAGTGCGTCTACTGCTTCTTGGTCGATATGGTCGTACAGTGTGTGCTTTTTTACCTTGCCGGATTCGCTGTCGGGCATGTGTGGGCTTCGGAACTCGTTCTCGACCACTTCTCGGTCTTTGAGCAGCTCGATTATTGTTGCCATCTCTTGGCGCAGATCATCGGCTTGCTGTTCCTTCAGCTACACTTATATGTCAACTGTCGGGCATTAGTTATTGGCAACTTTTGATACTGCAAATGTTTAGCATACTTACTTGTGTTGTCGATTCCAAGTCTGCCAAATGCTGTCGGAGGTTGCTCTCCAGCGATGCACACAACTACAGTATATAAATGTATATGCAATAGTGAAAACAGCTAGTTAGAGTGTCGCATTGGCAGTCATTGTTGACTATGCCTTACCTTTAGCTGAGTGTGGCTATCAGAAATAAGAAACGCCAGCTTTGGATGCGTTTCGCAAATGCAAACGTGGTCGCGCTTGCTCTGTTTTAACAAATCTTCAGCATCTTTAACGATCTTCCTGACCGCCTGAGCGCCTTGAATTGACGGTTCCGACAGCCGCGTGAGTTTTTCCAATGTTGCCATAGCTGCTGCTCGGAATAAGCAATTGGAATACGTGTATTAGTATAGAAAAGAGATATCGTACAAAAGTGTATATGTTGTGTGAATACTAATAAACTGTTTGGCTGGTGGGTCATGTGTGCTTTGGCCTTTATGTGCAATACATGTGCAGTTATGGTAGACATGTGACATTGCCATCTTTTGGTCTAAAACCTTTTTACATGTTGGAAATGTTGAAGTTATAATCAAAGAAGATTAAAAATAAGAAAAAGGAATCTAGTTGTTGGTCAGCACACGCGATGCTGCCTGAGCCTGAGTGCTCTGGAGGCGACGAAGCTCGTGGTTGTCCATGCCCAAACCCTTTCCGGTCCGAGTCATCAAATGCTTGACGCGTGCACCAAAGTTGCGGCGATGCGACACATTGTCGTGCATGTTCGGCGCATAGTACGACGCACCGCGCGACGGGATCGTCGAGATGCGGTTGACAGACTGCGCAGCCTCCATCGACATACGAGTGCGCTGGCGCGCCAGCTCGACCTGCTCGGACGAGACGGGCGCTCCGGGCTCCGGCGGGCCGCTCGCCGCAGCAAAGCGCTCAATGATTGCCGCCATGCCAAACTTGATAAAGTCAAGCGGCACGAACCACACAATGTCCCAGATCCACACGGCTCCGGCCCAGTGCCAGCCTGCGCCGTAGATCTCGGTGAAACCCCAGTTGGCATACACGGTAATCATGGTAGCTACGAGCTGAGCAAGCACAAACGCACATATCAAGAATACCGATGGCCGCTCGGTGAAGAAGAAGCCCTGTGCGCGCGTCACAAAGATCAGTGCCTGCGACAGGATCGACACTTGCAGGTAAATGACCGAGTGCAAGCTAAAGTCGTTGCGGTTGGTGAAAGCCTTGCATCCGTGGCGCTGGAAGAAGTTGGTCTTGTCGATGACGACGAAGAAGATCAGGGTCGACAGGGTCAGGTAGCAGCCATACACAATTGCGTACGAGAAAATCTCCTTCAGGTTCCACGAGTTGGGGAGGCGCGATGGGCTCACGCGATCGGTCGAAATGGTCATCATCGTACCGTCGTTAATGATAGCCAGAATCAGCACCATGAACGGCGGGAAGTCAAACTTGAAGGCAAACACCAGGATAGAGAACGTCGTCACGACACGGATGGTTACTGCGCACGTGTAGATCGAGTAGTTACGCATGCGCTGGAAAATAACACGCGAGTGCATGAACGCCTCAATAATCGTCGATAGACCAGCCTCAGTCAGCACAATGTCGGCAGCAGACCGTGCAGCGTCCGAGGCATCAGCCACCGCCACACCCACGTTAGCCTTGGCCAGCGCCGGCGCATCGTTGACACCGTCACCTGTCATGGCCACCATATGGCCCAGGTTCTGCAACCGCTCGACAATCTCGTACTTGTGCTCAGGGTACACGCCCGCAAAGCCGTCGGCGCGCAGCACCAGCTCGTCGACCGAGTTGGCCAGTCCCTTCAGCTCATCCGGCTTGTTCAGGATCGATGCTTGGTACATATCGCTACCCATTTTCAGCTGGTTACCAGTCTCCTTTGCGATGGCCAGTTGGTCACCCGTGATCATCTTGACATGCACACCCAGGTCGATGGCGCGTCTAATGGTCTCCTTGGTGTCGTGACGCGGAGGATCAAAGATTGGCAGCAAGCCAATCAGGCGGAATCCTGTGCCCTCGCCGTCAGCCTCGCCCGATGGCACCGACTCTTCGGCAACCGCCAGAGCACGCAGACCACGGCCGGCAAACTCATCGACATCAGCGTGCAGCTGGCTCTTAACCTCGGGCGTCATGCCACGTGTGCACAGCTCCAGAATGACCTGGCTCATACCCTTAGTCACACGGTGCACAGCGCCGTCCGAGTTACGCCGGTACGTCGACTGCGTGCGCTTATCGACTGGGTTAAACGGCACAAAGTCCAGCTCAACAATACCGTCGCGCGCCATTGCTGGGTCCGGCAGCGAGCCGACAATAGACTTGTCAATAGCATCGGGGTTCTCCGTGCGCGACGCGTACGCCGACCACAGCAAAACTTCGTCCACGGTAACCTCAGAGTACAGCTTGACCGAATCGGTCTTGATCGTCAGCTCGTTGAGCGTCAGAGTACCGGTCTTGTCAGAGCACAGAATCGTCACACCAGCCAGCTCCTCAATAGCCGAGATACGTGTCACAATAGCCTTGTGCTCAGCCAGCTGCTTGGCGCCAATGGCCAGCGTCACCGACAGAACTGTAGGCATGGCAATCGGAATACCGCCAATCAGCAACACGAGCAAGTTGTTAATACCACGACGATACCGGAAACGGAATCCGGGGAACATCACAAAGATCTCGGCAACCAGGAAAATAGCGATCGAGCAGATGCAGAAGTTACCAATCTTGGCCAGCACCTGCTGCAGATGGCCCATGCCCTCGTTGGCGCCGGCCACTAGTGCGGCTGCGCGGCCAAAGAATGTGTTCAGACCAGTTCCAATAACAACGGCCTCGGCCTCGCCCTGCTTGACAGTGGAGCCAGAGAACACCTCGTCTCCGGGCTCTTTGCTCACGGGCAGAGACTCGCCCGTCAGCGCTGCTTGATCAATCTTGACGTTATTGGCCACAACCATGCGCGAATCGGCTGGCACGACATCTCCAATACCGATAGAGATAATGTCGCCAGGCACCAGGTTAGCTGCCTCCATAGTTTCCCAGTTGCCGTTACGCTTGACCTTGCACTGCGGTGCCAGCGCTGCCATCAGCGCCTCAACCGCCTTGCCTGCACCGCGCTCCTCGTAGTAGCCAATGCACGAGTTACCTAGCAGCAGCAGCACGATACCAACAAAATCTTGCCAGTCCGGCGGCATACCCTGACCGTTGCTAAGCGCAATGGCCACAATGGCAGCTGCCTCCATCACCCACGAAAGCGGGTTCCACATGAACGACAGAAACAAAAAGAGCGGGTTGACCTTCTTTTCGGGCAGTTTGTTGGGTCCAAACTACATTTTTCAAAGCGCAATAATTGGTGAGTGGGTTAGTGCTGATACGAACTAGGCTTCAGTGATCCCAACCATCAGTGTGCTATAGATAAGGGGTGGGGGCATCTTGTGTAACACGACATTCCCCTTTTGGCGCTGGGACAAATGTGCTTTGTAACACAGAGTCGTTCACTTGTGTAAACTATCCCCCATCCATGCACAAAGCGCAAGATGAAGTCAGCGAGCATCTGAAAGAGCAGATCGCCGCTAAAACCTTCTTTATGCACCGAACATATGACGAGAGCTTACCTTTTCAATACGAGCTTCGGCCTCGGACTGCGTCAGACCCTCGGGCCCGCACTGCAGGAGCTGGAACACGAGCTTGTTATCCATGGTCTCGAGGTCATACTTGTCCTTGTCGTAGAGATCATCAACCGTCAGCGTGCTGGGGTCGACGTTGAGCGTCATATCCTCAGAGCCAGTATGCGCAGCCCCCGACGCCGGGGACATTGGCTCCTTCTCAGCGGCCGGTGTACTCATGGCGCGCAAAGATAAGCCGTAAAAACTATTAAAGCCGAGTCAGAAAAGAGCTATTCTAAAGCAAAAGCGCCCTGTAAATAAAGAGATGACAGCAGCAAAAAGATAAAGGGGAGCAGATTGTGCGGTCTTCCTCTTAAAACATAATACGATAAGAAAGGTGTAACGGGAATATACAGTGTCGACACAGAACGGGAAATAGGCGACCTTGGAAAGACTAAAAACACCAGGACTGGGCTGAGCAAGAGGGGGCCAGACGTGCGATGTTTTATACCTCGATTGCTCGAAAAGAAAGTCGCACAATTATCAGAGGGGAAGGCTGTGATGCGCGGTTTCGCCTCAGCCATTCCGAAAGTGAAAAAGTGAAAGACGGCCCTGCGCAGGCTGTCAGCCAATCGCTCCTCGGATTCCGAGGCCTGGCATCAACACCCCCTGGTTGCCAAACGCCCACTTTCCCGAAGCTCAGCTTTTTCGGGTTAATCGTCCGGAGTTCGTCGGGCTGTAACCCCCCTCTCATCTCCGCGGTCTGTTGTTGGGGAGCGCTGACGCCTGCCACAAACCCGGTCGTCCGGTGGGGATGAGCAAGCGCGCTCTGGAACACAGTCCTCCCGGGGTTCCATCCCATGCGCGATTGCGAATGCCGTAGCACGAGCAGCTGTCCACCGCACAATGGAGCTGAATCGGCCCTGTAGCCTCTCCTCGCTTGCTGTGCTTGCACATGACGCTTGGACTTTTCTGACTCTATATTTTCTGTGCGTACATATTTTGTATCGTTGTCGCCTCTACGCTCTAGCTGCATATTAATTTCAAACAAAACGCCTCGTCCTCCCCCGGCTTCGGTCACCAGATCTTTTGCGCGCAAACAATTAGAAAAAACAGGAGAGAAAGCCTCGGCTCTGAGTAATGTGCAGCTATCAAGCGCAGATACACATATTAGTTGTGTGGCTCACAACCGAAGGCCATGAGACCTTCCATCTTTTGTACCTTTCAATGTTTTAATGCAGGTTATTTGTTGTCATAAAGTTGCACTCCTGCAGCAGCATATTTTATTGTTATTGGCTTTGACGAATTGTCATGTCCGCAAATGGAGATGACGACTCGTCTAGCCGACCACTTTTCTTTGTAAAGTCGCGTCGTAATCAAAGGTGTATCGGCGCGGTTGTCGCATTTCCGGTCGTGTTATAAGGAGGCGACTGTAAAGTCCGTTTGCCAGCTCAATAAGCCATTCCCGCTATTTTCTTTCTTCGATCTGTTAATTGGTGCTGCTTCGTTTAGTAACCAACTCCGCGATATGAATTCCGAGGTCCCCAACTTTCTGTGCCCGTTGCAAAAGCAGTCCTCCTGCGTCATTAGGTCCAATTTTTCGGACCGACCCTTTGACTTTTTGCCTGAAGCCGGAGAGATTGTTGATTTACTACTGATAAACAATTTCTCCGTCAGCCAAGAAAGCAGTTTGCCAACTATGGCCCACGCTCATTCCACAACTGCTAATGTATTTTTGGCAAACACTTACAGCACATCACAACGCAGTGTATTTGAGCCCAAGCCAGCTGAAATTGCATAATTAATATCGAGCCCATTTATTACACTCGAAATTGAAGCGACACAGAAGCTTCACGCTCAATGACGTGTGCCTGGATCGCTCCATGATCGATCTGCAAGCGCGGGGTAATGTCCGAAATGAAAAAGCACATGTCCAGCACATGCTTATTCTGTATTTACATTCCAAACCCAGTTTGCTTGGTCAGTGGCTATTGATCTAGCGTCAAAAAGCTCAATATCCGATATCCAGTCCAGCTATACGGAAACCCGGCAGTACTCTGCATATCGCATTTCCCCCCTGTATACAGTGATTGCAAAGTATATGTAACAATGTTTGACATATTTAACACTAACGCATGCGGATATGGTATGGGGGACGACGATTATAAACGCCGATTTGTCCTTTATTCGCATGAGACATCATTCCCCTTGTTTTTCTAAACGCCCCGTGTTGTAATTGTACTCACTTTGTACATTTGCTCAGTGCATAAATATACTTGCATTCGAAAGTCTATACAGAACCCCTCTCGTTGTGTCATAGCGCAGATATCAAGGCACGCAAATAATTGGTTTCTATAGGTTTCATGCACCTTGTGGCTTAACACCGTGCTGTTTGTATAGCTGTTGTGCAGACGACTTTTTTGTTGAATCATGGTCAGCAAACACAAAAGGCCATTCCTGACGTAATTGCGTCTATTCATAAGCCTTGTTCTTCGTTTGGTGGTCTAGAGTCGACAAACTGTCACGCAAGACACACTTTGCGTGGATAAAGTTAGATCCGTTGTGATTACATGGGCGGGCAATCTATTAGCCTATTACAGCTACTTTTGTGTTCGCAGATCCACTTTAAGATTGCTTTTTACTAAAGTGTGCACGCTTGTTGGGCCAGTGATAGGCGAATTCCTCCAGTCGCTTTTCTTGACTGAGCCGACAAAAAGCATTGACACTGCCTATTGGCTGCATATGCAAAATAATGCCTTTAAACTATTTCTCCCCAAGCTCGGATTTGAAGCAAACCTCCGGACATCATGCCGAGCACGTGTGCGTTATCCACAGCTTATTCTGCTGACCACTAGTCGCATGTCCTCAGCTACTGTATGTCCGCACCGGTATTCCACAGGCACGCGTTTAGCCACACAGACTCTGTGTTTTTGACCGCAGGTGTATTTTTCTGAGCGTGTTTTGGAAACGCCGTGGACATCGGAAAATCATTTTTTCCATCTGTTTGAGACCCCGAAAGTAAAATGGCCAATAAATTGCCGATCGCCATTACCCCTACTACATCGCTCTGGCTGTGTCAGAAGTCTTTTCCCGCACTTTAGCAGCCCCCTTGTTTGTTAATTCGGATTCTACAGTCAGTACGCATCCTGTTATTTTGTAGTGACGTGTTTTGACGCATTGAACTGTTGTCAAAAGTCACATTTGCGGTAAAAATTACACACAGATGTAAAATAGTGACTAAGGGTGTATGTTGGCTGCTGCCAAGCATAATCCGGTCATTTAAACACAAATATGGTTGTAGCCTTACTGCGCCAATTGACAAACGGTCAATTTAGTGCTGTCTCCGTGACGGATTTACAAACAAACGTATATACGTAACCCGCGTGACTAAGAAACTCTTATATGTATCAAGCATATTTAGATAGATACAACACTTGTTTCGCATAAAGTCAAAATTGCTTGCCATTTGTGACTATTCTCATGAGAGTGGGAATTCGGGGCTTGCTAATTACATGGTGTGAACGATATTAGTTGTTTGTCAGTCCATGTCCCACCAATGGGGTTTTCACCAGCCGCTTGGCTCGCTACACTCTGCACTGGACACCACTCCAATTATGTAGCTTCAAATGCACATTGCAGCATGGCTTGTCTTGCGCCCTACTTTTAGCTGCCATTTCGAGGGTTTGAATTTATTGGCCTTGTTCAAATCTTTTCTAGAAGCCTGACAAAAAATTACAAAAAATAACATCATTTTACTCTCCTCGCTCCCTTGACATTATTTTGCCTCCAGCAAAGAAAACACGCCAGCAATTGTTTACATACAAGCATTGTGCTAGCTTGCTATGGAAAGTCAAAGGAACCTTCTTTTTGCTTATCGATTTCCAGGAAGAAAAATAAAAGCAAATGACGATAAAACGTGTGGCAAACCTCCCTTTTCCCTTTCAAGAATCATGCAAACAAACGAAAGAAAATACTACGCCATTTCAGCCCTAGTTCTGTCGGCGAACATTCCGGGCAGTAATTACAACTTTCAGCCAAATGGAGCAAAAGTGTTGCCACCAAAAACAATCATCCAATTATCACAGTTTACATCACTCAAATACAAGCCAGGAAAAGAGCGATGATCTTAGGCCACGTTTTTCAATGCCGAGAAAGTAATGGCCAGCCGGGCGTATATTCGACAATCTTTTGACATTGCAAAAAACAGCACACGCTAATCTTTGCGCTGCCTTTCCTAATTAGGCGACACATGCTGTGCACTGCCCAAAACACGCACTACGGCGAATTGATAGGACCACAATATCCTAGCTGGCACGTAATTTGTAACCACCTCTCAATCAATCGTTTGTGTTAAATCTTAATCACGCCTGCGATTTAATCCAACCGTGTTTACTTTGTCCGTAATTAACATAAACAATCAATATCCTTTTTGGCGTGTACTTTCTTTATTTTTTATTTAATTCATAGCAGCCGTATTTGCAATCAAATGAACACACCTGGCAGGTACCAAGGGCTCACCACGCCCCGGCGGCGTCCAATGACGCCAGGACGGCGCGACCACAGCTTGCCCTCATTCAACAGCCCAGCATCGATAAAAATTGGGCGCATGCTCGAGTCCGCTTACAGCAACACAGCTCTAGACGACGAGCTTCCCGGCGAAGTAGCCGAGAACATTGCTGCCGCCGCCATGAGCGGCACGGCCGAAGAGTACGACCCGCCACGGGTGTGGTTCCAGCGGGACGAGGACCGCAGACAAAACGAGGAATTTACTCGTCGTGTCGACGAGATGGTGCAGGAGCTCAAGCGGCTGGTTCGTGATCGCAAGAGCGAGCATACGAGCCAGATGAACGAGTGGAATGAACGCCAGTCGCGCATGGCTGCGGATATGAGCGCGCTGGAGAAGGAAAACAGTTCCATACTGTCGGCCCTCAAAGAAGAGCATGGCGAGGAAACAGAGCTGTCTAATGCCATTGCCAGTCTGCAGATCAAACAGCGTCAGTCTGAGAGCACGACCAAGCAGCTGACAGAGAAGAAGCGGGCGCTGGAGACAGAGCTTGCTCGTCGGCACAACGTTGTTGCTGAGAAACGGCAGGTGCTGGGCATGCAGTCAGCAAAGAACCCGCCCGAGCTAGCGTTCTTTGAAAACCAAATGGGCATTTCGATTGTTGGCGGCCAAAAGGACGTGCTGACATTTGTGTTTACTTTTATCTCGCTGTCCGAGCCTTCGCGTCCCTTTACTATATCTATTGACTTGTCCCAGCGCGAATACGCAGTGACAAAATGTGTGCCCGCTATTGCTGACCTACAAACACATGTTGACTGGCTCAACATGAGCAGAGATTTTTTTGGATTCCTCAAGCGCATTCGTCGTGGGTTTGTTGACCACTATCTTGGCAGTGCCATTTAACAGATTTCATCACATTTCTTGACGTTTTCTTCTTTCAAACAAATATGTTTATTAGTCAATATGTAGCCGTGTCTGGCTACTTTAGTTTCATAAATACTAAATAGTAAGCATGGACAATAGGAACATGGATATCGGTACCAACAGCTCCAATAACGCACTCTTCGTCCATAAACGTCTCGCGGCTAACCACGTCATCACGTTTGCGCGCATGGCCATTTTCAACAACCACAATAAACTCCTTGAGCCTCAGACGAATGCTGCCCACCGCTCTCTGCACATCTTCCAGCACTAGCATACCCAGCGGCCACAGTTTGCCGTACTCGTCGCGCACATCCTGGATGCCAATTACCAGCAGCCCCGATGGACACAGTCTGCGGCTCGCGTCGTGCGTTATCTGCACTAGCGCCCGACGGTACGGCTCGACATGACACAGCTTAAACTCTGCATTAGAAACATGCGGCACGACAATTAGTGCCAACGGCGTGGACTCAATTGGCAGCCGCGGGTACATTGCAACCATTGTTTGATAATGCGCCGTGTCAGTACTGTTCTCGCCCAGTTCTGATACCAGACCAAGGTGAAGCAGTTGCTCGCGGTTCTGCTGAATCTGTCTCTGCCGCTCTCGCTCGTAACCACCGGCTCGAGTCCCGTTATCCGGAAACTCAGTCTCTGAATCAGTCTGACCGTCGTCTAGCTCGTCGTTGCTGTGGCCAGTGCCAGTAATTTTAGCGTTGGTGGGCTGGTCACCATCCAGATCCGCGTTCTCCAATACTATATCAATCTGCTCCCAGTTAGATTCGTCGCGGCCAAAGCGCTGCACCATCCGCGACATGCACAAATGCGAGAATAGAAACACTGGATGTGCCTCAAACGTCCACACGCTGCCCATTACCACGCCCTTGCGCTCAATTGGCGACGGCGGCACCTCGCGCAGCGTCCTACTTTTCACTGTAATCAAGTTTGCCAGTCTGGAGCCAGTGCCAATCATAGAGCTCGGAGATGTTTCGCCATGGAAGCCGAGTTCACGGTTCTCTCCATATTGTTCTGCAGACAAGTGCATCCGGTTAATCTGGCTCTTGGGCACTTTGCGTAGCGTGGCAATAAACTCGTGCGTAAACATCAAAAAGTCAAACTGCACACACAAGTAAGTGCCCAATCCAAACGCCTGGCAGTACCGTTGGCGCTTGACAATAAGCTCATCGAGCTCAAACCCCATGTCAATATACGTTCTGCACAACTGGTAGCTGACCGGAATGTAAAAGCACTCGGCACGATTGTCTCCAATTCCCAGCGTCAAATGCCGCCCCATTTTCAGAAGCCGCCAGCTCTCGCACACGACCTTCTCCATCTCGCGCTGGAACTCTTCGGGTCCTGGAAACCGACTCAAGTCGCCGTCAATGTTGGTACTGTACAGCACACAGTCCTTGTACGGCGGATGCGACAGAATGTGATCAAAGCTCTCTGCCTCGGCAAAATACCCAGCACCTGGCCACATCTCCGAACACAGATCGCGTGCATCGCCCTGCATAATGGTCGGTCGAAACTCGACGCTCATGTCCGAGTTGGGCATAATCGCAAACGAACAGTTGCGCTGCGACAGCGACACCGCCGACGGGTTGATATCCACGCCAACACACTTGCGACTTAGCAAAAAGCACTCGATGGCGTCAGTACCGCGCCCCAGAAAGTTTGAAAGCACGCGCTGTCCACGCGTCGTATAACGCAGCAGCGCTCGCCGCACAGTCTGCGGCAGCCATGTGCCATGATAGTCGGTGCCCGAGTGCGATCCCCAGCGCGGTGCCCGGCCTGGGATGTCAAAGTACGTTGAGTCCACCGGCAGAGTAAATAGCATGCTGTCTGTCGGACCGTACGAACTTAGCTGGCCAAGTGGCTGCTGACTCACAGATGGCACGCCAATGCGGTTGGAGGCGATGCAAGTCTCGCGCGTAAAATAAATACTCTGCGTATAGTCCTCAACTGAAGCCCCCTGTTGCTGCCGCTGAGGCTCCATATCCGCAACCAAGCTGCTGCCAAATGGATTCAAAGCCACGACCTCCAGTTGACCTGAATCGTCGTTATCGTCGGCAAACAGATCCTGTCCGTACATTGTACCTGTAGGCGCCTGCTTGTCGTGGCTTCCGCCCTGCAGACTGTGCGCGGCATTGAAACATGTTTCGCACATCACCACACCACCATATCCCTTGCGCCAGCGCCGTGACTGGCGGCTGTGACAATAATGACAGCCAGCCGCGTTCTTTCGTGCCTGCTTGCGTCCACTGCTAGCCATTTCGTTGAGGTACTGACCTGTGCTCGTTACGCCGCCGGTATGCGACAAATGCTCTCGGAAGCACCGCTTCTTGTGCGGGTGGTCCGCTAGCGCGTCTTTTGACTCATAACATGTCAGGCAGATGTTGAACTGCTGCTCTGGATTCGCCGGACACTCGAGACACACCATCCACATCAGGTCACCGGTCAGCTCGTGGCTGCAGCTCGCACACTGCACCACACACGGTGTTGCGTCCATTGCGTTCTCACCAGATCCAGGCTCGGCTAAAGCAACATCCTTGTGCTTGGGACACCAAAATATATACCCGCTCGCGAAAAACTCCCTGGGCTCCCCGGTACACACAACATGATATGACTTTTGGCACCGCTCGTGGAAGCAGCCAATCGTGGCTCCGCGGCGCTTGCACCCTGCACACTTTATGGTCCGTGCTCGGCGTAAAGCAGGAGCTACATTGAACCACTGACCGCTCTCGGACACAAGAACCTCTGGCGAATACCGTGCACATGCGTCGTGCGCCCAAAAACGACGTCGCCGCACTTCCCCGTCCTCACTCGTAGACATAAGCACAAACGGCCGCTCGCCAGCAAATCCACCCAAGATATTGCACTCGTCAACGCCGTCCTCGCCGCAAAACGCGCACCGCGGCATCACATCCTCCTGGGGAACATTGCTATCGTGATCATAACTGTTAGCACAGCAACTGGCGTCATCTGCGTTGCCAATAGTGCCAGCAATGTCAGTACTGGAGTCTATAAGGCTGGTGATATGGGATCGGCCAGAACGGCCAACGACCCGGCCCAATACTGCCGATCGGCCTGCGGCATCCAACGAAGTCGTCGTACCATGCAACCCAATCGCCAATTTGTTCCAGACATTGCTGCTCGTAGTTTGAACAGTGTAGCCGGTATCAAATGTGTCGGGCTCATATACTGCCAACAAGCTTGCAAACATATCGACCATGTGTGCCGTAGCCGTTATTGCCTGGTCCTGATCGCGGTACTTTTTCAGCACACTAGTTGTAAACTGTACAATGCTGTCAACGTCGCTCACTGCAGCCCGAGCAAAACGCGCGCGCGGATGAGGATGTGCTGCCGGGAACTCTTTCGTAAAACACGTGAGACAGAGGTCATAGCTCTCATAGTCGTATCCGTCGCTGGGTCTCTCGCAGCTCACACAGTAGTACCGGAATGTGCGAATAATAATGTTGCACTCATTGCAGTACACAAACCACGTTGCCGAGTCCTCGGTTGCACACATGCTGCGATCCATTCGCGAGCTGAGCCGATACCTGTTAAAGTGTTCGGTCAGCAGCATTCGCGCCATCAGTGGCATCGAGTCGAACGCTTCAGAGTCGTTGTCGAGCATCGCCTGAAGCAGCGGTCTGTCTTCAACGTCTTCTCCGTCGTCTGCAAGCGGCGCTGATGATCCTCGCTCTCTATTGCTCACAGCTGTTGCGTCAATGCTGGGCTGGATGTGGCTAGATCTGTGCGACTCCTCCTGGTCAACGATATACTCGAGGTTCTCAGCTAGCCGAACCAGCGACGTCATACTTGCCTGAGATTGTTTGCGTCGTTGCGCCCGCACCTTCTCGCGTTTACGTCGCAGGGCAATCTGCGATTCGCGCTCAAGTTTCTCTAGCCGCTTGTCGCCATCAATGGTCTCGCGCAAAATCCGGATTCGGTCCGAATTAACGGGTATCCACTGATTAAACTCGTCAGACTGGCCGTTAAAGCACACCCGAATGCGACCATGACGAAGGTCAATGATCGTACACTCGTACCACTGCTTGTCGCGGTCTCGAATACGCACTCTATCGCCAATTTTAAGAAAGGTACTGTAATCCTTCATTGACATGTGCTCTTTGGGCAAATGGAACACGTCCAGCTCTTCAGGGTGACACTGCTCGTACATCCCGCGATCGTTCATCACTGCCTTTAGCGCCAGCCGTAGCGACAGCGGTGTTGATTTGGTTTCGGGACCCGGTGGCCGCCCAAGTCGCTTCGGCTTTGACACGTGTTCGGCAAGGCCGCCATGCTCATTACCAATGTGCATCTGGTCTTGGTCGTCCGAGTCGCTCATACGCTCAGTGCTTCTCACATTATCTGCCTCATTTACAGCGTCTGTGGCTGTATGCTCGGTTACGGAACCAGTATTGGCAGGTGATAATACCGCATGGTCTGAACTGACTGCCTGCTCCTCGAGCATAACCCGTTGCGTATTCATTTCCATCCACTCATCCCAGCTAGATGAAAATCCTGTGTAATGAATCCGAAGCCGAAATGTCTTTATATCGATAATCACCGCACGCCACCACAGCTTGTTCCGATCCCGCGCTGCAACTTGCATGCCTTTGCGAAAAAGGCCGACGTAGTCCTTGACCCGTAGCAGCTGCGGAACTAATGCGTATCCAGATTCAACTGAAATAGGCTCGACATCCTCATCGGTCTCCTCGTCTTCTTCGGCAACCACGGGCGTCGTACGGCTATTCCTGTTGTCGTCTACAGAACTCAATGCCTTGGCCATAGCTTGCCCCGACAATTGGGCAATTCGAGAGTTTACAGGCGTTTGACGAACAGGCTTGGCTTTGCGCTTGGCCTCTGCTTTCTCTATCCTTAATCTCTCACTATCATCAATATGTGCGTTGTATTCATCCACCAGAATCACGCACAGCTTTCTGGCATCCTCCTCGGTCTCGACAGCAGCCGAATCCTTGTCAGCAGCACGCATTCGCTTGCTTCCGACCGCTATCCACTCGTTGTGTGCATGGTTCCAGCCGTTGTAGTGGATCAAGAATTTCTTGTTGGCATATGAGATTACGCGACCCATGTACCAGTTGCGATTTACGTTCATTACCTCAACTATCTGCCCGGGGTAGTAGCCATGATGGTCTTGCATGATGCCGCCGGTTGACCCGCTCTGCGCAAGTGACTTTATTGTTCTGCGGGTCGAGAATGCGCCAGTAGTTACGTATTTTCCGCGCGTAAGATGCCACACAGCATTATCTGAAGACGCCTTGGCTGAAGAGTCGCTGTCCTTGGCTTTTGCTTGCTCGTGTGCTGAGTTTGATATGCTCGCCGCTCGACTAACGCTACCATATGCAGGGACATCGTCATCATCACTGTGCTCTAGCCGGTGACGCCTTGAATACGGATTAACCGGCTGAACAAGTCGGACTTCTGCTATACGCAGCTCTTCGGGGACTGGTGGCGCCTCCAGTTCCTCTGTAACTGTTTCTTTTGCGGTGGCCTCAGACTCATTTGTAACTTTGGAAACTTTGGACTTTAACGCAATGGGCTTGGACGAGCGCCGATTCCTATTCTTTATATGACCAGCACGTCTACGGTTTTGACTGCCTGTCGGCCGGCCACGCGACCTTTTTGGCCCTGCAAAATACTCTTCCTCTTCGGAATGCACCGCTGGATCAGATTCGACAGCAGCAAGCACGCCATCGTCATCGTCGTCTTCTGGCGCAGTGCAAAATGCGTCTTTGATAGCCAGTGTCAGGTTAAACTCGGCAAGCTCAGGGTCTTCAATGCTCGGGTTGCAGCTCTCCAACTGCTCCATGGCTTCAAGCGAACCTCCGACATCTGGCACTTCTTTTCCTCTGTACACTAGGCGTCGGGACTCGAGCTGGATCCACTCGTTGTATCCGTGCTCCCAGCCTGGATAATGCACCAGCGCTTTGCCATTGCTAATTGCCAGAACGACTGCTGTATACCATTGTTTGTCAAGACTCAATACTTTGACTTTGCTACCAACACTGAATCCAGGGTCCACTGCATCAGGACCAGTCACAACATCCGCCACGCCTAGCTTGCGCAGAGTCGCTCGTGTCAGAAACGCACCTGTGGTAACCAAATCCAATTTGGCATTGCTAGGCTTGCGAGGCCGACCGCGTTTGCGCTTTGTTGGCGGGCTAACAACATTGGGTTTCACAGCAGCTTCCACAATTGGAACAGATTCCACAACAGTATCTTTCGATGGCAGAGCAGTGATATCAGCCTCAACGCTGGCTGGTTCCATACAATCCGATAACGAATCAAACGCCGAGTCAATGCTGCTCAGCGATCCTGAAGAGTCGTAGTTAAAGTCCTCAATAGGCACTTCTGTAGGCAAAAGACTGCCATCGCCAATAGACTGGTCAGCTCCGCCCAGCTTTTTACGTCTAGTCATATCCAAGAAAGAATCAAATATGGATATCGAAGAAGAAAGAGAGCTGAGTTTGAAGCGACCAAACAAAGCCTCATTCAGTCTGAACAGGTGCAAGGGTTGCATCTAAAGTGGCTTATATTGCAGCTCTATGTCGATCTTGACCTTTTGGCTAGAGTCCTTTGGCGAGTTGTTGAGCAGGAGATGCAAAGGCAGCACTACTGGTTGGCGCGACTGCTTCAAAACCTTTTAACAACCATTCATGTGCTTTTTATAACCCGAATAAGCATACTGAATGTTATTTTTGTCAACATTAATTTCAACATCTTCAATTATATAAGTTGAGAGCATATTAGGATATTTCCAAAGGGGTCGTGTGAAGCGAACAGAACAGCAGACACCCACGTTGAAACAGATCACAGGACCAAATTCATATAATGGCACAAACACGCGTTTAATAAACCGTTATAGTTAAAGAATGCATATACAGAAAAGCGTTGAAAAAGAGTGACTAAAAGAAGCTAGATGAAAACTCTAGACGTAGCGTCAACTCTGAAATAAATATAGCGGTCATAAACGCATCAGCGGCTGGAGAGTAGTCAACGAGTCTGCGCGCACCAGGCAAGCATGTAACTCGTCTGCTCTTTATCGTTTATCCAAAGGTTGCGGCCTTGACGAGCGTGCCCGCAACGACAACAACCACCGACATCGTCACAACAAACAAAATCACAATCATTGCGTTAATATATTGCGCAGTCTCGTAACCAAAGAATATACAATCTGTTCAGCCAGCGAAAAAGAAGTAAAAATGCGGTCGTAAAACTTTTTAAAGAGGAGAGAAAATTTCGCAGTAAAAGCTTCCGTGGCCGTGAGTGCGGAATTGCCCTTTTAAACCAAGCATATGGCCCCTGGCTGTGTGAACAAGCAATGTGCCTGGCAGCATCCAATAAGATTCTGCAGCTGCGGTTGAGGCTTTTGGCAGCAAATCTGCTGGTCATTATTTCGTAGCAACTTCTTTTACTCCAACCATGCGACGCCTAACGTCATCTGCTAAAACAAAACAATGGACCTATTCCTGGTCCATGCAATGTTCAGTTAGTCTAGAACAGCACCGAGCTGAGAGTTCGAATCTTCTTTGTTGGATAGCTGCAGCTCAACTGCAAACCGGTTTTTAGACAAAATGAAGCCCTCATGAACTGCCTGCGTGAACTGCATCTGAGCTGGTCAGGGTCAGGGGAACTACGTTTTCCTAAAGGCTATCATTGACGATTTTTGATATAACTCTTTTGTTTTATCTCAACTATCACGCCTGGCAATTCTATCAGAAATTAACCAGCAATGCCAATCGACTACAGCAAGTGGGACAATCTCGAGCTGTCCGACGATTCGGACGTTGAAGTCCACCCAAACATTGAGCGCGGAACCTTTATGCGTCTGCGGCAGCAGAAGATTCGTGAGGATCGCGAGAACCGACGTCTGAAGAAGGAGCGGGCTGAGGCGATGATTGCAATGAACAAGGATCTGATAGACCGCATCAGCCAGCTTCGGGACCAGGTAGCTGCTGCCGATGAGCCGGCGATGGAAGCCATTTCGCGTCAATGGGAGCAGGATGTTGAGCAGTCGCGCGCGTTTAAGGAGAAGCGCGATGCCGCGATCAAGGAGGGCACTGAACCTGCGCATCCGTCTGAAGAGGAAATGCTTGCTGCGCTAAAGGCCCGCGTTAGCGATGACCTTCTCAAAGTGACTGTAAAGATTGATACGCTGGATGCTAAACGCAAGGAGTACACGGCACAGCTTGGGGCACACATTGAAAAGTTGCAAAAGTCGCTAAAGGATGCCGAGCGCGAGCTGCAGGAGGTTAACCGCGAGATTGCAACGCATATTGCACCCGACTCTATTGCACACACTGGGTTTGACCGCTCGTTTGTCAGCAAGAGCGATAGCTCGGCAGCAGGAAAGGCCAAGCAGACTGTCACCACAGACGAGGTGCTTAACCCAGACAGCGTAGGCAAGTTTGATAGCCCAGCAGCGACTAACAATGATGATGTTGATGCCGACGCCATTGACGAAGAAGGCGGGCTGCGTATTGACGACGATGCCAAAAAATTTGCCAATTTGATCAGCATGTCAGACTCGATGGACTATATACTCAAGCACCTTGGTATTGTGAGCGAGAAAAAGTCTGACCAAATCATGGGACATGCATTCACGCACCAGCTTGCTGGGCGAACGGCAAAGGCCAAGCAGTACGTGCACCAGGGACTGATCCTTACGTATATTCTTCAGCTTGGCTCGTCTTCAGGCGTCAACATGTTCTTTAGCCGCGTCGGAGTGAAGGGCTCGAAGCCACAAGAAATGTTCTTAAAGGACGTCGATGCTCGCTACAAGCACATTGTGGAGCGGTGTAAGGTGATCAAGAGCGAGAGTGAGCAGAACAACGAGTCGGAGGTTGAGTCTATCCAGCTCCAGACAGATGGCCCCAATGCGCAAATATCTATTTCAGTCCCAGATGAGTCGAACAAGGACGAGGATCCTGAGCGCCTGGAGCTGTTCAAGCAGCTGCCCGAGGCCTTTCAGGATGCGCTCAAGGTTGGCACTATTGAGGCTCTCAACGATGTGCTGGCTACCACACCGGGCTCAGAGGCTGAGCACATTTTGCAAATCTGCGGCCAGGGACATTTCCTAAAGATTGACGAGGAGATTGTTGTTAAACCGGACGAGGAGCAGGTTGAGTAAAGCTTTTAGTACCATTTATTTCGTATATTGAATGACAAGTCAATGATGCGCTATGACAACATCAGATGCATGTCGATTAATAAAGTGGGCTCGTGGGTGGTGTGGCATATTGGACTAAGCTGAACTAGCCTTATTGAGCTGCCGATAATATCGGTACTGAATAGGGCCTATATTTACTTTACAAAAACGTTTTAGAGATGGCGGGCATCGCCATAGCAAGAAGATACGCAGTAACAAGTACTGCTCGTTGAAGCAGCTTGTTGCATTTAAAGATGCACGGACGTTTTGTTGGCTGCATTGGCAAACGAGGACGAGAAAAACT